>JAKCPI010018980.1:0-14373 GCA_023213315.1 Euborellia annulipes | reverse complement strand
AAAGCACAAATGCATGCTCTCTCCCTGAAATCCTTTGTCGAAATGTTGAATCTACTGAAATTCTCAGTGAAAAATCAACTATTTAGTTGCAAGTGTGCGCCCAAAATTAGTTGCAGCAACTAGGAGCAACTAAACTATTTAGTCATCTAAATTAAAAAGTTGCTAGTCTGCGGGAGGCCTTAGCTTCTATTTATTACTATAGTAGCAACTTTAACTCTACTGAGTATATCCAAACTCTTTTGATTCCCGGCTGCCTTAATATATTATCTGAATTTTCCGCTGCACCCCAAACCAAAAACATTGATCTACATTTCTAATATTGGAATATTTTCACAGATTCCTGTATTAGTATATTAAGATTGAAGTTTGTGCATCTCCCGGAAAACAAAACAATATGAAAAATATTTCATATTAAGCCCACATGAATTGTCAACTAATATTAATAATAATATAAATATGGACTAGAGAACTATCATTTATCCTGATTTATTCAATATTTAATTATCTTTACTCAATTGCTTCTAAATTCATCACACCTTAATTCAATTCAAACTAGAAGGTTGTAGTTACTCCGCGAAGTTCCTTACTTGGGCCTTTACTGAGGTGGGTTTCATTCCTCAAGAAGAGGAATGTGATAATTTTTTGCTATGGGGGTGGATTTGAACCTAAGCTTAAATATTAATCGCCTCCTTGCTAACATAATATGTGACCGTCCACATGAAAAAAATGTCTATTTTTTGTTGCTCGTGTAGAGGCCTCTTAAGAAACGGACTTGCACAAAAATAGTAGAGGCAATTTGCAGATAATTTGTGCAAAAAACTCAAAATTGCATTTTTTGAGTTAGACCGGTCTTGAACTGGACCGACGATTTGTAGGACATTGTAATTCCTCTACATATTTTCTCTATCAATTCCTGGCTGGCAAAATCGAATAGTTTTTTGATAGTGCATTCATTAAAGCTGGACAGAGTAAAATCAGGTGCCACTTTATTTACAATTTCGACCAAACTCAGTACAATAATGTAATTGTTTAACTTATCTGCATCTGATGCGATGAATGAGGAGCGAGGGGGATTTACAACCAATCAGACACAGATCCACTAAAAAGATCACTGATGAAGGTCCAACGTCATTTGCGGAAATATGAATACTTTTTTTGCTCCGAATCCTTTAAAACTAACGTATAATTTATACTTTTATCAAAATACCTTTTTAAAGTTAATTTCTGTTTGTTACGAATTAGTAATAAAAAATTTAAAGTGAACTTTTCGAAAAATTATTATTTATACATCTATACGTGTAATTCTAATAAGTTTTCTTATTAAATTTTATTTTTTTTTTACTAGAATGGATAGTTTTAGAATAGTTGAGATATTAAAAAGTTTTTCAATAAATTTCCTATCACTTTGCATATTATTAAGTAAAATTGGAGAGCCGAGGGGTGTAAATTTTTAATCAACCCCCATGCCGGCGAGCTTGGTACTTACGTCAAAGTTTCCGAATTCCGACGGTCCAGGCGGTCCTGGTGGTCCCGGGTTTCCTGGAATTCCTGGAACGCCGTCTCTACCGGGTTCACCTGGAAAGAAAATCACAATCTTTGATAGAGGAATTGATTGATTAGAAGATAGTGAGTGACTAGTGGCTAGTAACATTTAAATAATAAATTCAGTCCTGGAAACAAAGAAAAAAGTTTAGAATTACTTCATCGAGAGCTTATTTTCAATCAATAGTCCGATTTAACATAACGCTATTAAATAAATTTTTTATTAAAAAAAAAAAAAAATTAAATCTGAGTATTAACAACTTTAAGGAATTAAAAAAAAAAAAAAAACTAGTCTTAATAAAGCTTCCATCGAGAGGAAGAGTTTAAGAGTAACTCTAAAAGGCAAAGTTGGCTCGAATTGCAAACCTTTCAAAAATAAAATTATTTAAATAAATTAGTATAAATAAAGCTAGGTCCTGTATAAGAGGAGCAATTGGAACAAAAATATTTTAAAAATTGTAACCCTAAAAGCTCCATTATGCACTAAAGAAACAAACTTTAAAAATGTACAGTGAGTTCCACAATTAAATCCCCACCTGGACCCTAGAGCCTTGAGTATATGGTATATAATTTTAATGTCCGAAAAAGTAAAATAAAACCTGCACAGGTGATTTTATTTTACCTTTTCGGTCATTAAAATTATTTCACTATAGGTATACCATATACTCACTCCTAATTCTGAACGGCCGTACCACGAGCGACTCCCCTGCTCGACCCACGTATGTGTCTGGATTGGGAAAATCCGTTACAGACCACTGCTGGATTAGTCTTCCCCTTTGTGGATCTAGTTGTTGACTCTGACATAAGTGATAGATTTCTGGGATCGGATCATCTGGGCTATCAGATTGTTTTAATAGACAACCCCTCTCCCAAAAAGGTATGCAGTGAAAATAGGGATTTGATGATAAAGTTTGAAAGGCTGGTCTGGGATGAAAACAAAAACATTTTGTATGGTCGGGATATAGATCGAAAATTATGTGAGATTGATACAGAGGGTCCTGGTGACCTTGTTTATGGATCTCTGGTGGAGGGTATAATCGAGACGGCTCGCAGTCTAAATTTAGTTCGAACCCATGGCTCAAAATCAAGAAAGTTTGGTAATCCGTGGTTCAGCCTGGAATGCAGGAAGCTGAAAAAAGCGATGGCGAGATCTTTGAGGATTTGTAGAAGAGATCGTTTTGAAGATCATAAGGTTGAAAAATATTTATATGATAAATTGTTGTTCAAACAAAAAGTAAAAGAATGCAAGAAAAACTATTTCGACCAGGTTTGTGAGGACCTCGCCAGCATAGACGCACCACATAAATTCTGGGCGAGAATTAACCAGTTAAAAGCTCGAAAAAATTTTATAAACCCTATTAAGATTGACATATGGGAAGAATTTTACTTTGACCTATACAAAGATCAACACAACTTGAAACACACCTTGAATATTGATCTCTATGATGGCGACCCCGCACTCGATGCACCTTTCGACATGTCCGATTTGGACTCTGCCCTCTATTTGTGTAAGAAGGGGAAATCGCCAGGACCGGATGGGATTCCCTCGGAATTCCTTAAAAATATAACATTGAAGGGAAAAGAAATCATCGTAAAGTTATTCAATAAAATCTTCGAAAGTCAAGACATCCCTGAGTCATTATGTAGAACTAAACTAATATTACTATTTAAAAAGGGGGATCCTCACTGTCCTGTAAATTATAGAGGTATCTCATTGATTAATAATTTAACAAAAGTTTTAACCAGAATATTAACACAAAGAATCACCACCTGGGCTGAAAATCACCAAGTACTGCCTGAGACTCAATCCGGATTTCGTAGGGGCCGAGGCTGCATCGATAACATATTTATTTTGAATGCCGTGGTGAACTTCCATCTGAGACTTAGGGGTAGAAGAGTTTATGTAGCCTTCATAGACTTCAAACGAGCCTTTGATAATGTCAACCATGAACTTTTATGGAGGAAACTGCTAAACCTCGGCCTGAGCTCTAAGATAATTAGAACTATAAAATCCCTATACGATAAAGCTAATTTTGTGATAGAGGTGAATGGAAAAATTTCTAAAAATATTAAAATTAACAAAGGTGTTCTGCAGGGAGACACTTTATCTCCTCTCCTTTTTGCATTGTTTATAGCAGATTTCGAGAACTTTTTATCACTCAAGGGCATCGAGGGGGTTTATATTGATGGGAGGGTGAGCCTGTCTGCTTTGTTTTATGCGGACGACTTAATGTTGATCTCTGATACCCCAGTAAAGTTACAAAAAATGTTAGACACTCTTAGTGAATATTGTCAGAATAATATGTTAAGTATCAACGGGGAAAAATCGAAAGTTCTGACTTTTCAGAGGGCAGGAAGGGTCTCTCCCAATATCTTTAGATGCGGCGACAGGGTTCTTGAAAACGTGAACCAAATGACATATCTCGGTATTGATTTCGTCTCATCGGGAATTTTTCTTAAGACAGCAAATAAAATGCTTGCTAAAGCAAATATTGCCATGGCAAGTACGCGAAAAATTAATTTTGAGAAGCAAGATAAATATAAATAAGAATAGGGACCTCCTGTACAGATCCGCCATCTTGTCGGTGCTGCTTTATGGAGCGGAGGTGTGGGGCCTTCGTTACCGGGACGTGATTGAGAAATGTCAGCTAAAATTTTTTAAATCGCTGTATTTTTTGCATGATTCCACCCCGGGCTATGTAGTAAGGAGAGAATTCCAGCAGCATAGGATTATTACGTTAGTATTTAAAAGATCTTTGAAATTGTTGTGCAGGATTCTGGACATGCCTCCGGACAGATTGCCCTTTATCTGCTATCGTCGGCTACTCCACCTTAGCAATGGTGGTGCGGATGAGAGGTATAATTGGGCGTCTCAGTTAAGACACTATTTTGGGGTGATCGGCAGGGAGGACCTCTGGCAAAGACAAAACCTTAATGAAATAAAAAAAATACATGGGGGCTCTCACTCAAGAGCTCCAATGTCACTATTTTGCCGAGGACTCTCTGTCGATTCAGTGTTCGACCTACATTCCCCATTACAAACTTATAGATTTCAGACAGGGCAATCTGTTGAGCTTAAAATGCTCTATAAATAAGTTGAGAATCCTGCACGAGGCGCGACTTAGCAACACGCGGAGAATCTACTTCTATGCTGCTGGGGGCTCTCACGTTATCGACCCCAATAATATATGTACAATCTGCAACTTAAACAAAAATGAGACCTTATATCACGTCTTGGCTGAATGCCCCATATACTCGGGGTTAAGGAGTGATGCCTTGGGCTGCCGCGGTGAGGAGGGGATGTGGGAGACCCTTTTGAGCCCGATGAATAGTGGGGAGCTGAACTCTGTTTGTAACCTCCTGATGGGGGCGCTGCGATTGAGGGCCTTCATCATGGCGGAATGATCTCATATTTAAATAAATTGTAAATACTACTGTACGAATCAAGTTGAAAAGCAACTTGCTTATATACTAAATAAATAAATAAATAAATATACCATATACTCAAGGCTCTCCCAGGTGGGAGCTTAATTGTGGCGCTCACTGTACATTAATAAACCCACTTCCGTCCACCAATCTTACATCCACGCACTATTGGCCAATCCTGAATATGTGAATTATTATTTATATTTTATTAAAATCAGAGTTTAAAAAATGGAAATGCTTACATTTTCTAAATCGACTCACTCGTTTTGAGATAGAAACGTTTCTTTATTTTTATATATTTTTAGGGCCGGTTGCTTCATCCTGGGTGAGCTTGTTAGCCCCGACTTTTTTTGTAGTGCAGAAACCCACTTCAGTTTTATTTTTATAGTAAAATATACGATATTTCATCATTTTATTGCTAAAAGAAGTATTCTAGAAGTACATATATTTGTTATTTTACCTTATATTCTACTTATTTTATCAATAAAATGATGAAATGTTGTATATTTTATAAAATATGTTATAGGCTAGGGCCCGCTTACATCAGATCTCGTCGCCATATTTAGCCCTGAGTTAACCTCACTTTTGAGTAATTTCATATAGATATATGGGGAATTGGAGCCAAGGTCCGGGCTAAAGTTAGCCCAGGCTCAAAGGTGGGGCTAAGATTTAGCCCCTGGGTTGACACGTACGAACATGTATTATGAACTCAAGCATCCTAACTTCACCAATATAAATGTAAAAAATAATATAAATACAATATGGAATCTACCGTTTTTTTGTTATTATTCATTTTATGTCAATCAGGATTATACTCGTATATCCAGGATATATTGCAAGTTGTTGAATATTCTCCTAACTTCATCTAAGGCATTGCACATGTCTTGTTAATAAAACTATTTGTTTTCAAATTGAATGCAAATTGATATTAAATATTTATATGAATATTTTCAGTTGATATTACTTCTTGTTAGGTGAAAATAAAAGGTATATTTCTTTTGAAATTATCTTTATTTGAGCCACACAGCTGGCAATTTGTCAAAATAGTTGTGAAGATTGGAACAATTGACTAATTGTTATGTGAACACTAATAAATCTTGTTTATTTTTTTGAAAATTTTCAAATTTTAGCAAAAAAAAATTAAATTCTTATATTTAAATGCAAGGTACTTCGAATAGACAAGGTAGTTCCATTCTGTTCGTGAGAATTCGTTTGTTTTCGGCTCTGAGCCCCTGGCGGCTCCTTGCTATTGCGGCCCAATGGAACTATATACAATTCTTCATATTAAATCAAATATTTTTCAATTTACATTTAAATATCACTTATTTGATGTTAATTAAAGATAAATTAGATAAAATGAATGCATAAAATATATAAATATGCAGGGGTTTATGTAAAAAAAATCGTTTAAACACAAAATAGCGCTCGATCAGAATTATTTTAATTTTAACTTTTAATCTATATAAGGCTATTAAAAAAAATAGTAATAGGGAGAATAATATAAGATAATTAATTTTCGATTCTTAATTAAATAATCAAAGGATTATATTTTTTTTCTATTTAGTTTCTTCTAAAAACGTAAAAAATATATATATATATGTTTAGAAAAGGAAGGTTAGTTAGTTAAAAAAAAAAGAATTTTATAATTTAAATAAATATAATAAAGTAAACAACATATTGTTATATTATATTTATTGTTATTACAATGTTTTTTATTGATATTACATTACTATATAAAAACTATTGTTAGAGGGTATAGATTAGATAGATTAGAGGGTATAATGAAAAAAAAATAGAAAAATAGGGAACATATAATATATATATTGAGGGGTGTTTTAATTAGCTATTAATTAAATAAATAATATTAAATTAATTAATATATAAAATAGGAAGGCAAGCTATTAAGAAAAAGATTTAAAAAAAACAGGATTTAATAATGCTCCGTAATAAAATACAATTTACTGCAACTTAAGATGTGTTTCTTCTAGCAAGAAAGACGAACAAGTAAAAGTTCCAAATATTTTAGAACTTATTTAAAGGATGGCTTCTTTACAATCTAATTAGGGAAACTTTACTGCCCTTTGTTCAGAAAAAAGAAAAATATTCTTTTGACCTTTGGGTTTATGATCGAGTTCCGGAAAACCCCCTTTTCGGTCTCTTTGTTTAAATGAATAAAATATTCCGCATGTGGTTTCTCAATGTTTTAAAAGGCAGAACATAAGTTTCTGGGTTTAACCCTTGATTAAATAAACAATAGTTTACAAATTAACTAGACCTAAAGTAATATTATATTGATTATAATATAATTCACAAAACAAAATTACATTGTAATACATTTCTACTTTTAGTTCAGAGATCTTTTAAAACATTACCTTTATATAAAATATTAAAAAAAACACATAATTCTTAAGTTTATTCATATAAATTTGTTATTTAATTATCATTTTTGGCTTAATTTTAAATTTTCATTCTTCATTTATGGCACTGACAAAAAGGTTTCAATTTATATATTTTCCCTCATACAGCACCTGTAATGTGAATAAAAATTAAATCAAATATTCTAGTTTGTTATTTTAATCAGATTTTTATTTTGTACATACCTGGATAAAATTTCATTAGATATCTTGTGCATTGTATTAGTAGAGAATTGGGATTTGTCAGATTCCACTTTTCGGACATTTTACAACTTAAAATTAATTTTCTTATGTTTGTTTCCTTTTAAGAGACCTAATTTAATAAAAGTTTAATTTAATAAATGCCTATTAACTCCAATTAAATAAAAAAAGTCAAAGTCAAAATACTTACGAATGAAATGACAGTTCGAGGTTATGCCACATCTTACTTATTTCCTTTTTTTACTTCTTATTACATAGTAATTGCGCTAAAATCTCATCGTTATATTGTTCAAATAATTAGTCGATAACACAAATAAGGGTGCAAAACTCTATATATGCAAAGTAAATTAAATAAATGCCAAGAAATGAATCGCACACAAATAAACGCATTGCTTTTCTATGGGCGAGTGGTGGGAGGGAGCCGCCATCCAATCAGAATCGGGTACACCAAAAACTTCGGAAATGGGACTATGGAACTACCTTGTCTATTCGAAGTACCTTGATTTAAATGTATATTAATAATATTTATTTAAATTATGGGTGATAATATCAATTTTTATTTTTAATAATTTTTATAAGATGCCTTAATGGAGTTGCAAACTTCACAAACAGAACATGATTTGTTCCCCTGGAAGAGGGTTTCTGCATTACAAAAAAAGCCATTTAGCCCGGGGCTAACAAACTCACCCAGGATGAAGCAACCGGCCCTTAGAGATCATTCCTTATTTTAATCATCTCAAAAATAATAAATTATATAATTCATACTATTAATAACATTATAATATGATTAAAATTAATATAAGATTTTTTTTTACATAAACGAAAGTTTTAAGACCATTTGTTTATAGTTAATTTTGCTAGCCAAATGGCTTAATCAATGTGTTTATTAAATTTGTTTAGAAACTCTCAAACACCTCTTCTGTTCAACCCTTAACCTCTATTAATTAAAGAGCTACCGTAAAGCATGTATTTAGAGCTAAATTATTTAAGAGATTTCCTAAAACACTTAAAATTTTATACCTAAATAAATAAAGCTACTTAATTTTATAAAATTTATCTAGCATCAATTCATTCAAAATATAGAAGGCTGAGAAACAAAGTGATAAAAGTCAAATTTTTTTTGAAAATGAATTATTTCAATTTTCCATATCAGCGGTCCCCAACCCGTGGGCCAGAAATCTGGATCAAATTGGCTTTGCCACCTCTATTTTTGATTATAAGAGAGAAAAAAACCGAAAAAGTTCCATATCATAGAAAAAAATTGTCGACAATCTTCAATTCAATCTTATTTTCATTTATTTAATTTATAAATATTTTAATTAAATATTAAATAAATTAAATACAGTATTATATTACCAAATAAACAAAGTATTACTGAAATTAGATTATTTTATTAAATATATGAAAGACAATGTGGAGGAAGGCCGTAATACAGATTAAAGATGAAATGAAACAAGACTTCTATCGGCCCGAATTATTTATTTTTCCTCTGTCGACGTTTCGGGGACTAAACGTCACCCATCTTCAGGACAAAGGTGTTAAAAAATTCTTTTCTCTGCCTCCTTCAGTTGTTATGAATGTTGAACTGTTAGTATACTTAATACTATACAGATTTCTCTGCTGAAGGAGGCAGAGAAAATAATTTTTTAACACCTTTGTCCTGAAGATGGGTGAAGTTTAGTCCCCCAAACGTCGACAGTCGTTTCAAAAGCAAAAAGTGACAAATTGTCAAAATTCACCTGTCAGCCTAGAAATTTTATGAAACCCAAAAGAGATAAATTGTCATGACAATTTTACAAAAATGTCATATTTTTACTTGACAATTAAGTCAAGAGCTGATTTTTATGAAACAGGTACTCGACAAATTGACAAATAATCTCCTCTCACCTGTCACCTGTCATTGTCAGCTTTATGAAATAGGGTCCAAGACAAAAGAGATTAGTTCTTAATTAACATGTGAGTTTTGTATGGCAATAAATGCAAAATACCTTTTTTCTCAAAATAACAATCCACTATGTTTCTCAGCCCTCCATATAATCTATTTCTAAGCCACTACATGATTTTTCCCCCGCTACCCCAGGATAAAAAGAGTTGTAGCCGATTCTTGTAGTTAATGTTCTCTAAAGATTGAGTAGCTTTAAAATGAACTTTAACAACTTCACGGTCTGTGGACGTTCGTTTTGACCCCCTGGAAGTTAGGCAAACCAAATAACCAATTCATCTTTTTCGATTAATTGCTCCTGAGCTTGTCATGTACCATTTATGCTCCATTGTTAAGTTAGAAATTAACAACTGAACATGTGACCTGCAGCTCTAGAGGAAATTTTCCTAAAAATTCGTCGTTTGCCTATCTTACAGGTAAATACAAACTATTGTTAGCAGCGGCGTAACTATCCTTTGAGGGCGGAGGGGCGAAGCTCAACTAGGGCGCTGTTTTTTAAGTTGTAAAATAATTTTAAAAGAAATCTATCAATTTTTTGGACAATCTATCGAAAGAATATGATAAAATCACCGTCCCTGGGCTATATTTTAGATGCCTTAGGGCGCCTATGTCGGTATCGAGGGGCGCCAAAGGCTTGAAGAGCCTGGGGCGGAGGGGGCAAGCGCCCCCCTTCCCCCACCTAGTTACGCTACTGATTGTTAGTCCTTTCAGCATCTCAAGTCATACACTGAAATGACAGCCCATATTTATTGAACCCAATGGAATAGAAAGAAATAAAATTTTGTGCGTGAATTATCTATTGATTGTCCGATAGGGCAGAAATTCCTTTTTATCAATTTTAATTTTTTTCTCTGTTTTTAATGTTTAAAGCAAAGGACTGTGACGTCATTTCAGGGCGAGTGTTTAAGATAAACTCTCCGGCTCAGCCATTAGACAAAATGTGTTCATAAAGGATTATTTTTAATGTTCGCAGATGTCAGAGAAAAGATTAACTTAAAAAAAAATCTTTTTACTTTCTCTTACCTATGTATATATGTAATATATATATAGAGAGAAAGTATTGGATTCATGTCAAAAATTCGATGTCGAGATTTTGATGGATCTTCACGTTTTGAGGTCCCCTGAATCCAAAAAAAGTGGTTTTCGCGACATGGTCTGTCTGTGTGTGTGTGGGTGGGTGTGTGTGTGGGTGGGTGTGTGTGTGTTCAATTTTAAGGATGAAGGAATTGAGCTACGAGGCTGAAATTTTATATTTAAGTTAAACACCCCCCGGGACCGGAAAAATAAGCTTTTAATCAAAATCGGCCAAAGAGTACTAGTACTTTACTGATGTACTTTTTCAGTTTTTTTCGATTTTCTCAAAATTCGCTCTAACGATTTTGATTAAAATTCAAAAAATCAATTATTTTTTAGATGCTCTTTCAAATGTATATTCTCGTTTTGCCCTTAAAATTGTTCGAAGCACACTTTACTCTTGTGCTTCATAGGAAAGATAGGAGAAATGGTTGCCATGGTAACAAAATATAAATATTTTCCCATACTTATAAATTTTACATCTGAATTCAAATATTCCCTACTGCCGGAAACTAAATACATTTAGACACAAAAATCTGGTGTGACAAGCACAGTACACAACTTTCGATTACCGAAGGTAAGAGAAAGTTGTGTGCTGTGCGACAGTCACACCAGATTTTTTTTTCTTTTAAACATCCAAAAAATAAAAAGGAAACTTTCTTTTTGGATTTGAAAAATTTATTTTTTCTTATTTTGATATTTACTTATACTTGACAAGTGTGACTGAAACAAATCGACCATGGCAGCTAGAAAAAAATATATTTTTTTAAAGTTATTTAATATTTCTCATTATCCACCTTTAAGATAAACAAAATCTTTTTTTTTTTTAACTGTTAGCTTTTAAAATAATACGATTAGAATTTTTACCCTTCCTTTTTTTAATACTTAAGTCATTAGAATTTTTTTCCTAATCGGCTTAAGGATTTTACTTTCATTATTTTATTAGTATTTTTGTTAATGCCCTCGAAATATTAAAGAATAAATTGTATAACTTAAAAAGAAGGATATCCCATCGTCGTAACGTCCTTCAATTCACAGGTAGTTCGCCTTACTTTGTCATGAGTGCAGCTCTCGATGACGGAAGTGGACTTTTTGCAAAGCTAAAAATATCCAAGTCGAGGTGTTATGTGTAACTACATATTTGCCAAATAAGGGCAAAGATAGTACGGATTTACCTCAGGTCTCATCATTTAAAATTTTTCTTGTTAAATTGAGAAATTTATTTATTTTACTGTATTTTAACTCAAATCATTTATATATTTTTTTTTCATAAGTTGAAAGATTGGTAACGCAAATGACCAAAACATAATTTATATAAATATATTGAATTTTTCTTCTAAAAAATGATTTCTGGAGCAAAGCAGTGAGTTGAACTTTTGAGTTGCCTACCTTCCAGGAACCAAAAACGAACTATCTTCAGTTTTTAGTGCTATTTTTCTTGAAGTATCTTTCTCCTCTCAAAAGGCGATGTCAAGTCCTGCTCTCAGTTATGCACAAAGATTCGAACTTCAAAACTCAGACCTATACAGAAGGGTGGCCCTTATTTTGAAAAAGTTGCAATTTTATCGACCACCACACGGAAATTGATTTAGAATGTCAAAAAAAATGAGCCCTGATTTTTTTTTTCAGATTTTTTCCAAACATAATAACCCGTGCCACTAAGCAGTTGAAATTTAACACTGGTTTTAAATGAGACTTTCGAACTGTACTTTTAGAAATTTCTTTCTAAAATTATACTTACGTTTTTGGGGTCGCTGAGCTAGAATTTGCTGTCAAAAATTCATTTTTAACAGCCTTAGATGTCAAAAATGTCATCAATATAAATCAAGACAACAATATTTTAAAATATGATGTGTTGTCATCTCATTTTTTCTGAAATCAGCGACCCCAAAAACGTAAGTATACCAAGTTTCATAATTTTACAGATATTTTTAAACCAATTTCCGGGTATCCGCTTCCAGGCCCCGCCGTTTTTTACTTTCTCTTACCTATGTATATATGTAATATATATATATATAGAGAGAGAAAGTATTGGATTCATGTCAAAAATTCGATGTCGAGATTTTGATGGATCTTCACGTTTTGAGGTCCCCTGAATCCAAAAAAGTGGTTTTCGCGACATGGTCTGTCTGTGTGTGTGTGTGTGTGTGTGTGTGTTCAATTTTAAGCATGAAGGAATTGAGCTAGGAGGTTGAAATTTTATATTTAAGTTAAACACCCCCCGGGACCGGAAAAATAAGCTTTTAATCTAAATCGGCCAAAGAGTACTACTACTTTACTGATGTACTTTTTCAGTTTTTTTCGATTTTCTCAAAATTCGCTCTAACGATTTTGATTAAAATTCAAAAATCAATTATTTTTTAGATGCTCTTTAAAATGTATATTCTCATTTTGCGATTGAAATCTTCTGAAGACCACTTTACTCTTGTATTTCATAGGGAAGGATAGGAGAAATGGTTGCCATGGTAACAAAATATAAATATTTTCCCATACTTATAAATTTTACATCTGAATTCATATGTTCCGTACTGTCGGGAACTAAATATATTTCGACACGAAAAATGGCGCACAGCACACAACTTTCTCTTACCTTCGGTAATCGAAAGTTGTGTTCTGTGCTTGTCACACCAGATTTTTTTGAATTAAAATCTTTTATAACCTGACAATGGATGTGAAGATAAATAATAAATGAATATATACGTATATATGAAAACTTAATATTAGGCTATATTAGTTTTTGTTTTGCGAGAAGAATATATTAAATAAAAAAAAAAAGTAGACTTTGTATCCCAAAAAATTGTCTTTTTCAACCCTTTGAGAATAGGTTAAAAAAAAATCAATTTTATATTTTATGACCTCGAATCGTTTTATTACTAACGTAAGTTTTAGTACTAACTTTTTATTCCCACAATAGAATGAGGTCAGTTCATCCCGGCGACAGCTGATCTTATGACCGAATCAAAAAAGCAAATCTCAAAAAAAATGAAGTGCTCGAATGTATATAAAGATTTTGATTAGTAACTCAAACACCATTTAAATTGGCTGTTACCACATTTAGTTTAAAATAATCTGGAATAATAATCTCGTTTAAAAAACATATAGAGGAGCTGTTTAAAGATAAATACCCAAGTTTAAAAATGGGAAATGGAAAGCATATATCATTCTTATTATATATGTACCTAATATATGCAAATTCTCTCTATATGGAGATGACATATGAAATATGTGATAAACACTATACAAGTTATCTGAAAGTAAAAAAAAATAAATAAATAAAGACATAACCGTCGAGATGGTAATCAATACGTGGTTTAATGATCTCCGAGATTACCAGAGTATAGGAGAGTAGCTTCCGCTACATCACCTGACCTTGTTCCTTATCACTTGCCTTGGAGATATCATTAAGAGTGATTATATTTAGACTCTAACAAAAACCAATAGAATAAGATAAGGGGCTTTCGTTATTTTATCGGAAAACAAAATTAATGAGGAAAACATACTGGCGTAGTTGGATTTTCCAAACATAAAGTCAACGAAAGCAAAATTTTTTTACAAATAAAAATTATATCTAATCTATTCCTTCTCCTCATTATTATCGAAAAAAGACATTTTGGCATTAAATTCGTGGTCTATTTTGATTTAGTAATTAATAGTAGGCCTACACAAATTTTTTTGACGTGACAACGTCTTACAAATCATGTGTCTATAGTGGCAGGTTAGGGGGGCATGCACGAGAAAAGTTTATCGGCTTGAATAACTCCTCTGTCTTAAGAG
>JAKCPI010018977.1:0-20360 GCA_023213315.1 Euborellia annulipes | reverse complement strand
AGATTTGTTTTAGAAATGAATGAAATTAGATCGAAAGGGAGATCAGACTTTAATTGTTTTATGTAATCAAATTATTTGTGTTCGTGTTTATTAATATTTAAAAAGAGAAAAAAACGTTAACTGAAAACCTAATGATAGAATGATAGAATCTTTTATTTATCAGAATAAATAAATTTGATTTTTTTTTTCCTATTCCCTTAAACAACTCATCTCAGTGGCGTAGCGAGGCCAACTCGCCCCCGGGGCACAATACCTTTTTAGCGCCCCCCCCCCCCATTCGAAAACCATATAATATTATATGTAAAATATACAAAATTATTATATTACTTAAATTTAAAATATATTTTCCAGAAATCGATTATAATAAAAATAAAAATTATCCAGCAATTTTTTTGTTTTGTGGACCATTTGGCGACCCTTTGTGAGTAGCTCCCGGGGCATGATGACCCCACTTGCCCTCACTCATCTGTTCTGAAGTCGATCCACTAATACATTATAGATTCAATGCATATTTATTCAAATTATTGGTGGAGAAAAATTATGGCACTTTAATAAAACTAAAAACCGGCCCATTTGGTACTTTTTTAGGCCGTTTAGATTCCTCCGTTCCTATTTATTTCAAATGATTGGCATCCAATTCAATTGAAATGGGGATGGGAAGCGAACCCGGGTAAAACATTTAATTAAGAAATGATATTCAAATCACTCACTTTTATTACAAAAATCTTTATAATATTCAATCTTCTAACCTAATTGACTATATTTGGAGTTTTTTTGAAATCATTTTTTAAACTCGCGTAATATAATAATAATAATAATATCAAATAGTATTGGAAGTTGTCTCTCAAGTTCGTTTTGGTGAATCAGTTGGGCTATTAAAAAGAAAAAAAAAAAAAGCGCAACAAGATGCCAGAGGCTGCAAATGCGACTTTCTACGGCCCAAGCGAACGTTGAACTTCAGCTGCTTTCCAACCAGAAAGCCCATTATACATGTAAAGTCCAACCACAATCGACTTTATGAGCTACATGAAGATTTTTAACCACCCAAGTCGAGTTATAAATCATTAACGTATTTAAATTACTTAAAAAAAAGAAGATGAAAAAATATATTATACGGGATATGGGTTTCAATTTTATTTTGCTCTTTGACTTGAAAATATATTTTATTATAAATAATTGTCTATATTTTATAATTCGACAACCTTATTATTTTTTTAATATCAGATATATTCATATTTAGCTCTAGAGGTTTATAGAAATAAAATAAATTTTTTAACTTCATTGAGTCAAAGACGAAAAGGGGAGAGGGAAAGGGGTATTTACTCCCTCCCCTGAGATTCAGAAACAAATACTTTTTATTACTATGTAAAAATAATTAAAAACTAGGTGATATATTTCAATATAGGCCTATTATTATTGCTTGTACTTCTGAAAATGACCCATAAAGTGTCAAAATACCTATCAAGTAAATTTATTTATACCAATAAATATATTGAAACATAGGACTAAGTATTTTTAAATAAACTTTATTGTTTCAACTAGAGCGAATGTTACAAGTATAAATTTAACTTTTTATTATATTTTTACCCCAAAATATTAAAGATTTTAAATTTTTATATAATAAAGGACCAACTTGTCTCACTTGTTGAAATTTTCATCTGAACATGAAAAATACGATTTCCGCCATTTTTTTTCTTGACTTAGAAATAAAAGGAGTACGATTTAATTATTATCTCTCAAAAAAAAAAAAAAGAAAATTTAATCGATCCAAAATTATCCCAATTAAATATCATTGAAATGATTATAGAGAGGTATGAATAATTAAGAGACCAATGACTGTGGTGATATCATCATCAACATCATCATATACGATATTATAAAGCGCTAGCGGCTGACTTCCTATCCCTGTGTGTATGTGCCTAACAGGGCGTGATTGGCCAGAATAAAAGGAAGTTGAGTCAAAAAGAGAAATTTAAAACTAAGTCAGAGAGGGAAATTTAAAATTTTCAAACAGTGAGCAAGAATTAAAGCCGAAGACGAGCAAGGGGTTAAGGGGGCGTAGCCCCCTGGCAAGTGGAAAAGCCCACCGAAGGAAGGATTAAGAGGGAGACCATTTCTCCTATCTTTCCAATGGAGTACAAAAGTAAAGTGGTCTTCACAAGATTTCAATGGCGAAATGAGAATATACATTTTAAAGAGCATCTAAAAAATAAGTGATTTTTGAATTTTCATCAAAATCGTTGGAACCAGACAGACCATGTCGCGAAAACCCCTTTTTTGGATTCAGGGGACCTCAAAACATGTATATCCATCAAATCTCGACATCGAATTTTTGACATGAATCCAATAATTTCTTTCTCTATAATTTAATATTATGATATATAGAGGTAAGAGAAAGTAAAAAGAATGATTTATTACAAAATTTATTCAGATTCTATTTATGTAATAATTGATATATTAATAATAAATTATTAATTATAACCGAATATTTGTTTTCTAAATGGCGTGTGTATTTTAGAGTAATAGAAGGATTAATGTTTGTGTAAAATTAATGTAACAGCAACATGATAGAGAGAGAGAGGAGAATCTAAGAGCTTTTAGTTGACATATGAAGTATTAACATTAAAATTAATAAGCGAAAGAGGGAGAAAGTGTAGCCTTGAAATAAAAATAAATAAATAAGATGCTGCTGCTATTCCACTCTTTGCACACAAAAAAAATAGTATTTATAAAATTTTAATTAAAATACTGTTCTTATGATGATGTCATAATTAGATTTCAATTCTGAAGATCGATTTTCCAAACAAAAATTTGAAATTTCAAATAAAAATATAAAAGACTATGGTCAGCAAATAGTGAAGATGAAGATGATTTTTCAAGCTAATATTATTTATTAATGGCAACACGTGCGACGTTTCGAATCTATTTTGGGAGCGTCTTCAGGATTGTTGTTGTTCAATCAAATTAATGTTTATCATCTGGCGGCATAAGGGATAAATTAGCATTTATAAAGATGATATAAAATTTATCTATCTTCATCACTCTAGCCCAGAGCCGCCGAGAGTGTCGAGCGCTCTCCTTTACCCCTCAAAAAATAAAAGTTTAAATTAAAAAAAAAATTTATTTAAGGTCTTTTTTGACATCGGAGGCCCCGTCTCTATTTATTGCAATTTATTGGTAGCCAATTAAATTGAAATAAATTTAAGACAGGAAGCGAATACTCTACCACTGTGCTATGACCCAAGGGCAGTTTAAATTTAACTCCGAATATATAAAGCTTCAAAAGTCCGAACCCCTCAGAAGGTAAATATTTTTAAATATTTAAATCCACAGAGGTCTCCGGCCCCGGGGATTACCCCTCTCTCTGCAGTTCATAGTTATAAATTTAATCTACAATAGAATATAATGTATATCAACAAATAACGGATAAGTTAGAATAGTCAAGCCCTTTTATTAATTAATTCTTAAGAGAAAACATAATTTTTATGAATAATATTTAAATGTTTAGTTTGAACTGCGCTTGGTGACGTCATCTTTCCATAATTTATTAACTTGTTTTTGAATATAAGCCAACAAATTGATAAGAGTTAATTATTAATTATATTATAATTTATTTATTATTTATAATATATGGATATATTAAAATAACTCGACCAGGAATCTCGTTTCTCTCTCTATATATTAGAAAAAAAAGTGAAATTAATACATTTTATAGGCCTACATGTCTGATATTTTATGAAACGATTTTTTATTGGATTAGTGTTTTGTTTATATAAAAATTTTTTCGTAATATAGAACAATATCCATTAATTAGGGAGTCCGGGCACAATTTTTACTACAGTATATGGTATCCAAATGGTTTAAATAAATTTATCGGACTGTCTGGGATCCGAACCCGAGGCTGGTGGCTTTAAGATTATCACTTCCAGCCTCTCAGCCACGGGGTAAAAAATATGGAATTTTTCCAATCCACGTTCAAATAGTAAATAAGCCAATAAATTTAAGGATTGTGGGTTTCAAGTGAAACATTTTGAACTTGTGTTAGGGTTGACCCGCATCTCGTCTCATGCTACAAAAATTTATTTCATTTGAATTGGCTATCAATCAAATGAAATAAATAAATAAAGACGGGTTCTAAATGCCCGTCGATGCCAAAAGACCTTAAATAAAAAAAGATAACAAATTTGCAAGATGAGTAATTGTACAAAATTGCGCTCCCTGGAGTCGAACCAGGATCTCCACGCTTTCGCGTATCTTAATCCTAGGTCGACGGCCCAATAAACATAAAATCTCGCATACCAATGAAATTAAAATTTCATTGATTCGAAAGGATTTAAAAAAATGCTGCATGCCATCTGCGTCACAATTCTAGACGCCTGCAGGGCTGCAACCTCCCAAGAGAGGTGAAATGGCGTATTAACTAGGTAAAGAGAGCATTGTTTGAATTATATAAAATAGGTCCCATTCGACCTTGAAATACTAGAGTCTTCAAGTAAATATAAATTGGTTAAAACGTTGTTACACTGCCTTGTCAAATAACCTGACGATTTGACATCATTTTTGTCCTGATGAAGAGTGCGATCGGCACTCGAAACGTCGACAAAAAATGGATTTTTGTTTTATTTTTCGCCTTGGCTGCCCTTGTAACGCATCCTCATAGGTCCCAGGATTTTGTTTTGGGGGACGAAATTTCTGGTGTCGAGGATAGAAGACGAGTTAGAAGCAGTGTGGTAGTGGCACATTCAAGAAGAGACAAGTCAATGAATTAAATTAAATTATACAAAATCTTTCTCTTTAGTTATTTATTTACGATTACGATCTACTACGATAATATTAATAACAGGTGATTACTCTAAGGAATACCTTACTTGGGTGGGTTGCTTTTTCCTTTCTCACTTATTAGCTTTCTGGCTGTTAATTACCTTCTCATTAATCGTTAGTTATGACTATAATAATAAAATTGTTTAATATCCAAATTCCCTCCAAAAAAAAGAACAGTTATACAATTTTTTCAAATCAATTTTTCTTTTGAATTATTTAACATCCATGAATGCGAGGATCTTCCTTTCCTCTCCCACACTCATGTTTTTTATGCGTGTTAAAGTTTTTAAATACATTTCGCGAGTCGGATATGTAGAGATTTCATCATCACAATAAAAATTCCCCCACTCTTGGCTGTAGAATAATAAATGTTGTATATTTGTTATCCCTGATCTTTCCAAAAGGTTTTTGAATTAAAACTCTTTCAAAAGACTATTGAAAAAGTTTTTTTCTTTAATCATCATCATCGTAATGGTAACCTTTTAATGTAAAAAAATTTTTTTATAAAATATTTATTACACCTAGGTAACTTTTTATTTCAAAATAAATTATCAGATTTAATCTAGACTGCGTTTATTACATTTTAAATTCCTTGATTTTTATTATTGATAAGCTAATTGATATATAGTATGATCAAATCTCCTTCAGATTATTCAAAAAAGAACAAAATTTTGATAAAATTTCAATACGAAAATAATTGAGAGCCATTTTTTTTATTGGTGCTGTTGAGTTATAACAAGGAAGGGTTTTAGACGCAGATACTGGCAGCCAAAAATTTTTTCTTTAATCGTCTATTAAGCCGACGTTTCGGTCTCGATAGAGGCCATCGTCAAATGTCCAAATTAAAATATAGAATCAGACAACTTTATGTGAAGATGCTCATCAAGTGGGAGATCTTGTAAGATGCAAATAGTTATAAACATTTTATTGGTCCCTGAGGATGGAGACACTCGAGACCGAAACGTCGGCTCAATAAATGATTAAAGAAAACATTTTTAGCTTTCAATCTCTGAGTTTACAACCCTTTCTTTATAATGTAATTGTATTAATTTTGGCTTTAGAAGATTTTAGTACTTCTGTAGCACAAGGTTTCAATTAGTAGTTGTGAAAAATGCGATTTTTATTAAATATCAGACAAATTTCTCATTAAAGAAAAATATTATTTTGAAAACTTTTTGACAAAATTTGTTCTTATATTAATTGCAAAAAACTTTAACATAAAATTCAAAAAAAAGATAGTCAAAAAATATATTTCAGATGTCACTATTGAAAAAAAAATCTGAATATATTTTGTTACTACGTATCATTTTAGTAACTCAATTTATCGATATTTTTTCATCTCTCTTTATTAAAGTGACCACATTTTCATTGAAACAAAGCGGAACAAAGGGGATGAAATCGGCCGAAACCGTAACCGAAAAATCATTCGACTTTTATACGAGTCTCGTCCAATTTTTTCAAATTCTTTTTGGCCTAAAACTTCGGTTGGTTCATAACTAAAATAATTAATAAATAATAAGTATAATATTTTTAAATTAAGAAATGCAGATATTTTCTAAAAAGCGGGACATTTTTAAAAATCGGCACGACGCGGGACAGTCCTCCAAAAGCGGTACTGTCCCGCTAAAATCGAGACGTGTGGTCACCTTACCCTTTATTCATTTATTTATAACAATAACAATAATTTCCACTTTTAAAAATCCTGACGATGTCGAGAATTAAATTATTCGAAAAAAATATTTTTTGGTATATTTATTTAAATAATTTTTTTATTCGAACTTTTGAACGTGAAACGAGAACTCAACCCCAAAAGGTGTAAAACTATCTATTATATTCGAAAATCCCGCATATAAAAAAATAACTTCATTATTTATTTATTTATTTAATTTCTAATAGTCTAATTGTAAGAAATAATTAAATAGGCCTCCAACAAAAACTTTTATTTCAACATTTTTCAAAAAATCTCATTCTACATAAGGAAGATGATGTTATTAAGGACTCCAAATTTTAATAAAACTCAGATTTATAAATAAAGAAATAGATGTAAAAATTCTAAGACTCATTGCGTAGTTTAGAAAGCACACTTACATGAAACATGTAATCTATTAAATGGACTATAGCTTTAATTATCAATTTACCGATTCAATTTAAGGGCTGAAATGTGCTTTGACGCCATTATGGGGTTTAAGGGAGTGATAATGGCCTTCAACCGGAAAAAGAGAGGGGGAAGATCGAGAGGGAAGGCGAAATGGTCCAACGGGATCCATTTGTCTTCAAATATTCAAAGGTATAACTTTGAACAAGACTGTGTGTTAAGTGTTGTGAGCAAATAACTATAATAATTTCCATTATTAAAATATTTTTAAAATTTATTACACGTATGTTCTAATAGTATTATATCATCTTCGTTTGTCCTTAACCTCTGAGAGATGATTAAACAAGTGTGAGCATCTCCTCGTAACAGACAAACTTAATAACCAGTCTTGTTATTGTAATTTATATTTAACATTTGCATAATTAAAATAAAGATGTTGGTTGGTCATTCCTTTCTCGGCTGATTCATCAATAATTTTTTTTTTTTTTCTTATTTGGGTCGTCCTTGAAATTTACCTTGGAGATCTTCATCGCTTTGTTAAAATTTATTAATCAATGAAAATAACAAATGATGCAAGTAATATTCCGAAATTTAAAATTAATTTTGTACATTTATTTAAATAATTTCATTCCATTAATAATAGCAGATTTATCTATGGAAGATGAAATATTTGAACAAGTCTGAAAAATTCCTCTTTATCTGATGTGATTTAAATTAACTAATGTGACTAGTACATGACCGAGCAATTTAAATATTTATTTATTTATTATTCTTTGAATCCTTTGAAACTTTAAATAGAAATTTCAATTAATAAAATTTTAAAGTTCGGGCTCAAATTATAAGAAATCCAGAGAAATTTTCTAAATATAATAGAGAAATCATCCCCCCTCCACTCAAATGAATAAAGTATATAAAATATTTTTTAATAATTTCTAGCAATAATTAATTAAAATTTTAACACCATGTTTCTCTCTATATTTGTCTTTATTTATGATTTTTCGGGACTTCGGAGATTGCCAGCCCTGTATCCTATAGAAGTTGGGAGAAAATGAAATGAAGCTTAGGATTCGATAAATCTTGGATTGTTTTGAAGTTTATCTTCGCAATTATGGTTGTATATGATCTTTTCGGAGAGGGGTGAATTAATTGAAAATTTAATTTTCTTTTGTCACGAGTCATTTATATTTAAATTCCATCTCTAGGCCTCCCTCATCTCGTACCTAGAATATGCCCATGGTTGGTGTTATTAGTCAAAAGTTGATACAATCAAATAAATAAAAGATTTTTTTTAAGATGGTTCATTCAACCAGCCAAGTGAAATACGAAAAAACATATTCAGAACAAAAGTGAGAAGTTTAAAGGAAAAATTAGAAGTAGAGTCAACAAAAATCATCACAATAAACATCAGAAAAATAATGTCTTAATAACAGATGTGCATAAGATATTGATGTTTTTGTTTAATTATCTAATTAATAATCAGATATTATTTTTTTGCCCTGATAATGAGAGTAACAAGATCTCGAAACGTCGACGAAGATATAATCTCCGTCTTTCCCTTTAAAGTTCAGAATTCACATTTAATTAGCATATTTTTAATTTTCTGTATGATCTTTAAGAAAATATAAAACAAAAATTTCGAATTGAATGGGACAAAATGAATAGACGTTTTTTTTTTTAATTTTATTTCCATAGATTCTTTGATTACCAACTCATTTGCTGCTTGGTGGCTCAAAAATCAAGGACAAACGTGTCCGGCCCCGGTTCATCAAAGAAAAGCAATATTTTTTATATTTATTTATTTAAATTTATTTGAAAAATCCCTTTTGAAATGTCAAGGGAAATTTTATAGTTTTCACCGATCAAAAAAAAAAAAAAAAAAAAATAGAACACTTGTATATAATAAAAGGTCAGAACCCTCTCGGATTAAATTTTTCTTGAGGGCATTTGTTTGATATTTATTAATGATGTCTTGCTAGTATTATTATTATAATACTGATGTATGTTCTGGTCATTCAATGTTTTCTTCTATCACGACTAAACGCTCAATTCCCTCGTTAATGCATTTTGCAAACATATGTCTATGCATTATTCTCCATGCCAAATAATTCACTTATAATTTAGTAATATATCATGGAATCTTTTATTTTAATAGGCCATTTATTTAGTATTTCAAAATTTTCGTCCAGTAATTAATATTTTTTTATTTATGTAATTCAAATTTGTTGCTTCATAGTTTTCACTCTTGCCAGTTCAATGCGGTCTTCATTTTCTTTTTCTTTGTCATCAGTCCAGTAGAGTCAATGAGATTTTACATTTGGGATGCCTACCCTCCAGCGAAAAAATTTAAGTAAATTTACTAGAGAAAGTTACTTGTTAGTTGTTGGGGAAAATATTTCAAAACTTGAATAAAAAAAAAATTTCTGCATTTGGTTAAATTATTTTAAAAGTCATAAAAATTCTATATAAATACAGTAAAATTTGGAAATTTTTATGATTATTTTGAATTTACTAATGAATATTTTTTAGTGTTTGTTTTTTAATCATTTTAAAATATTGTGTAAAATAAAATTTGCATATATTTTATTTTCTGTTTATTTTATATATATAAAAAATAAATAATAATAAAATTCAAAATATTTAAATATAAATAAAATTTTATAATTAAAAAATATAAAATTTCGTGGCCAATCAATATCTATAATGTTTTTCCAATGAGTGTATTATAATAGAATCACGTGGAATTAAACGCATCATTTCTAGTGTAGGTTTCCGTGTCAAGGTAAAAACTCAGGTAACTCAGGTCATAGAACATTCCAAACATTTTTATAATTATTCATTTTTTGATTAAATGGGATTTCAACTTATCAACTATGAAGTCATTGCATGTCTAAATCTTGTTTCTTTATTAAATTCATGATAACTTTATGATATATCTCGCTCCTTTAAAAGATGAGATTAAAGGGGGAAGGTGAAAGGGGGAATTAATATAGTCGAAAATTTGGCGGTATCTTGCTTACAGCTAGCTTTAAAATTCTTCCATGTTTCCAAAAAGGGATAAAATTTATATTAAATGTAGCACAAAATTTTTCGGTGTGGGTGGAGGGAGTTGGATATAAAATTTCTGGAGGACTTCGTCTATATTGGCCAGGAGAAATTAAGTATTAAATATTATTTAATTTTTTTTATCTATAGAAGTTTCGGCAGCCAATCGTGACCTTCTTCAGGACATTTAATTATATTTTATAGCTATTATAATTTTTACCACTATCTCTTAACGTATAGGCTATAAGAGAAGTTGAGGTGCAAGTTGTGGATGTAGACAATTAATAAAGGATATATAGACGCAGAGGCAGCCAAGAAAAAATACTCTGAATGCTTTACCAATGAGCTGGAAACGTTTAGATTCATTTATTATGTACCATCTTCAGATTATTAATCGCTGTATATTTTGCTCCGAGTAACACCGATTAATGGACTGAAGTTGGTAGTTAATAAATGAACCGAAACGTTTCCAGCTGATTAGTGAAAGCATTCAGAGCTTATTTCCTTGGCTGCCACTGCCTCCATACATCCTTTTCAAGAGTTTATACATACACTTGATCGGTATCAATATTTATGCGATAGTGTAATAATTATAATACGTTAATGAAGTCAGTGGAGGCTGTGTAATTGTAGAATAGTGAAAAGAGCAGAAGTACTAAAAAATAAAAGCTTTAACAATCAATTAAGACGGTTTGGATAAATTTTATTGCTTCAAAATTCAAAATTTTTTCTTTCCTGGAGCTAGTTATAGTACAGGATACATGTATTCAATATATAAATTGTATCATGTGTAAATTGGACGAAAAGTTCTTGAAGAGAAGACATAGACAATGTTGAAAGACGAAGATGGGACATATGAAAGGGTGGACAAGATGAAGAAGGTTGTTGAATACCCATTTTCCTCATATATTGTAAATACTTCTCTATATTGTAGTCTTAATAGCTCTAGCAGCCGAAAGAGACTTTAATTATTATATATTTAAACTGCATAGGACGTTCCTCTTCAAACTAGGACATCCTCCAGAGCATGAAAGAGGTTGGATAAGAGCCGGATGGAATCAGAAATAAGGATTAGTTCACTAGCTAGAAATGAAAGCAGGAGGAGGAGTTAGAGATAGGAAATAATGTTAACTTCACGGGGTGCCGGTAGATGGCCACGGCTACGGCCAGAAACCGGTTGGGTTTCGTGCAAGAAAATACCTCGGTAAATAAACGGGAATCCCGAAAGGAATTTCAAATTATAATTATTATTATATATATTTGAAAAAAAAAAAATATTAATAAAATGACCGATAATTAACAAAAGTTGAAAAATAATTTTTTTATTTGAGCACAAATGGCGTTTCAATCCTATTTTGGGATCATCTTCAGGCTAGTTGTTCAATAAAAAAAAAGATAATAGATTAGTTCTCATGTAGTATAGATGCTACAAGCCTGAAGATGATCCCAACATAGAATCTAAATGTTGCTTGTGTTCTAAAGCCTTAAAGCTCTGTTTTCTTTTTATTTTTCTAGTCAAAGTATTTTGACAAGATAAATATACTCAGAATATATTATTTATTAAAATTTTACTTTATTGAAGGGCCAAGAAATTCAATTAATAACCGCACAAACATTTTTTTTTTATCCTTTTTGAAAAAGATAAATGTTATAAGATTTAATTAAATGAGAGTAAAAAAGAGAGAGAGAGAAACTTCAAGGTAATTTCACTAAAAAAAAAAAAAAAAATTGTGATGTATGTAAATTGGATTGGAATTTTTGTGTAATTGATTCCTTAAGACGGCTATAGAATAAATTGTAGGAATTAAATCATCAGATGACATAAGGAATGTGTGAAAGTAAAGAAGGGGATTAGGAAGCGGATCTCAGGGCTGATGGCTGAGCAAAAAAAAAAAAAAATAAGAAGCGTAGAGAATGCAAAGAGTTTTGGTGATCTAGAGCGTCCCTAATGGATTCCAAGTTAAGAACTAAAAGGCTCATTGCATAATGGTATTTATTTAAAATTGAAAAATACTAAAAATCAACGAGGAAATAATCAACTTGTTGTGGCTTTTGTTAATTTATCAAATGTGAAATGAACGAAATGAGATTTCAAGATATGATGGAAAAAAAAATTCTAAGATATACTGTATATGGAGTTTCAAATTAGATTTTAAATTAAAATATTGTCATTAGAAAAGTCAATCATGTCTTTACTATGTATTATATAAATAAATAAGAAAATTCTTTTAAGTAGAGTTTAAATAATAATGGTGAACGTTTTCTATGGTATCTCTATATTCGGGTTCAATTATTTACACCCTAGAGAACCGTCATTTTAAATTTTATTAAAGTTGAAAAAAAAAAATTAATTTAAGGGGGAGGGACGGGAAAAAAACTTTTTGAAATGTCGAATTCTTCATTCGATTAATATATTTTTCGTAAAGTGAGTTAGAACCTGTTTTCCAATGCTTTCCTTTGTGACCCCCTAAAAGGAGAGGTTCCCTACCCCCTAATTTGATATAATTATAGCCTAAAATCAACCCCGGAAAATTCTCTACCCATTCGGTCCAGTAGTTTCGGAGTCTATGCGTTACAAAAGACAGACAGACCGACAGACAGACTTTGTCTTTTATATAAAAGTATAGATATATGGAAAATAACGTATATAAACAATAAAGCAACAGTGGCGCACTCTCCTAGCTTAATAAGGAAACCTGATTCGAGTCGGCGGTGACGTCACGGTTTGTAACGCAACATGCTGATAGATGGGCGAAAAAATTCGAGGCGATGTAATAAAAGTTTCACTTTAAAAATAGGCAAAATATAAACAATAAAGAATCTTTTAAGCAAAATAGACAAAAAAATTAACAATAGGTAGAATGCCTTATTCAGTCCGTTGAAAGAAACAAAATATATCTTATTTATTTATTAATTTTCCATCTTCAGACCATTAATTTCATTCCTTGTCAAAGTATTTTAATAAGAAAAATAAAAAAAAAAAAACGGGAGTTTTCAGGCCAACTATATTAATTCGAACACAAGCGACATTTAGATTCTTCAAGCATTTAAACTACTATCTGTATCAGTCACAAGTATCCGCTCACGCAGTGCACCCTATCGGTGAGACAAACAACCATAAAGTTTAGAGAGACCAAGTGCATGCAACCAACACACAGATCATGTACCGTATATTTGCTCATGCAGACAAAATTTAATTAATCAATCCTATCAAAAAACATTAAAAAATAAATTAATATCATCTCTATAATCACGTCTCTAAGCTCTGAGGCACATCTCTAGCCAATGGATACTTTTGGCTGATACAGATAGTACATGAGAAACAATAATTGAACAACTAGCCTGAAGATGATCCCGAAATGGGATTGAAACTTCATTTCTGCTCGAATAAACTCTGAATGTTTTCATCTCTCATTATTTTATTAATATTTTTTAAAATGGTGGATAAACAACTTTTCTCGTACCTATTTTAAATTGAATAAAAAATTTTTTTAACATCTTAGAGTTCTTGAGAAATTAGAAGCCATAATCGGCAAATTCAGCGTTAAAATATTAAATAAAATACGACCAATGAAAGGAATCAGCGGAAAAAAAATTGGTTTGATCGAAGAAGAAATACTAGTCTTAGCTTGGGCAACTCGTGGACCTGGATACTATATAAATTATTTTTATTTTTTAGGTAATCGCGGTATCATCTGCCCTCCTCATGATAACGATCATCAACCTTAATGACATCGCAAATGTTTTCACCCAACACAAATTAATTAATTAATTAATTACTATTATGCAATATTAATTATTTTAAACAAAAAAAAAAAGAAAAATTAGTTTGATGGTGGAACATGTTTCGCTAATGAATAACTTCCCAAGGGAATTTATTTTATTTTATATATTTTTAATGTGCCTCACACTCTCTCTCTCTCTCCTTCTTCCCCTCTTCCATCCTCTCCCCCCCTTTAAATCCGCTTGATTTCCATACAAATTGTCTAAAGGCTGAGTTGTTTTCGTCCGAAATTGAATTTATGCTTGATTGAGTTTTGGTCAATTGGAACGATAATCTCACTAACGAGTTGTAGCTTTGCCATTAAACTTTGATTGAAAATGAAGGGCTATTAGGGCTCTAACCCTGCGCCTCCGTCTCTCTCTGACTCAACTCTAAGGACTACAATTTTTTAAATAACAATATTATTAAAAAAAAAAAAGCTTTTTGAAGTTCTGCATATTCCCTTTGACATGAGTTTTTACTTTCTTTTATCAATATGTATATGTTAATATACATATCTTATATAATATATACATATAAGATTCATGTCAAAAAATCTGGTGTGACTGGCGCACAGCACACAACTTTCTCTTACCTTCGGTAATCGAATGTTGTGTACTGTGCTTGTCACACCAGATTTTTTGTGTCGACATGTATTTAGTTTCCGACAGTACGGTACATTCGATTTTCAAGATGTAAAATTTATAAGTATGACAAAATATTTATATTTTGTTACCATGGCAACCATTTCTCCTATCTTTTCTATGGAGAACAAGAGTAAAGTGGTCTTCAGAAGATTTCGATCACAAAATGAGAATATACATTTTAAAGAGAATCTAAAAAATAATTGATTTTTGAATTTTTTTTTAAAAAATCGTTGGAGCAAATTTTGAGAAAATCGAAAAAAACTGAAAAAGTGCATCAGTAAAGTACTAGTACTCTTTGGTCGATTTTGGTCAAAAGCTTCGTGTCACGTCCCATGGGGGTGCCTAACTTAAATATAAAATTTCAACCTCCTAACTCTTTTCGTTCTTGAGATATTTTGTTCACAGACACACACACAGACAGACAGACACACAGACACACACACAGACAGACCATGTCGCGAAAATCACTTTTTTGGATTCAGGGGACCTCAAAACGTGAAGATCCATAAAAATCTCGACATCGAATTTTTGACATGAATCCAATACTTTCTCTCTCTATATATATTAACATATATATAGAGGTAAGAGAAAGTAAAAAAGATTTTGATGGATATACACGTTTTGAAAACCCCTGAATCCAAAAAAATTGGTTTTCGCGACATGGTCTGTCTGTCTGGGTTCAATTTAAAGCATGAAGGAATTGAGCTAGGAGCTTGAAGTTTTATATTTAAGTTAGGCATCCCCAGGGGCGCCGGAATGAATTTAAATCAGGGGGGCAAAAAATTTTTTTTTAGAAAATTATTTAATATGTTCAAATAGTATAAAACAAAAACAAATCTACTATAAAACTTTAAAAATTTTTAATAAAATCACAATTTTAATCAAATTAAAATTTTAAAAAATTTCTAGTGATTTTATCAAAAGGTTTTTGGAAAAAATTTGGAAAAAAATGAATTTCTTACTCTTTTAATTTTTTTTAATTTAGAAGATTTTATTTTTCAAAAGTAAAAATATATCATTTTTAAAAAATAAATGAAATAAAAGAAGAAATTTTGCCCCCTTCTGCCCCCCCCCTATAGGGATGCCAGAGGGGGGGGGCAAATGTACCCTGCCCCCCCCCCCCAGTTCAGGCGCCTATGGGCATCCCCCTAGGGCGTGAAAATAAGCTTTTAATCAAAATCGACCGAAGAGTACTAGTACTTTACTAATGTATTTTTTCAGTTTTTTTCGATTTTCTCAAAATTCGGTCCAACGATTTTTCATTAAAATTCAAAAATCAATTATTTTTGAGATGCTCTTTGAAATTATATTCTCATTTTGCCATTGAAATCTTCTGAAGACCACTTTACTTTTGTACTTCATAGGAAAGATAGGAGAAATGGTTGCCATGGCTACTAGCTATTTATACATAGAAAATTTGCATTAATTTAAGCATAAATTATGTGAAATCTCATTTTTTTTTTAAATGGACATACACCAGTTTCAGAATAAACGGTCCATATGTCGATACAAAAAATCTGGTGTGACAAGCATAGAAAACAACTTTCGATTACCGAAGTCACACCAGATTTTTAAGAAAATTTTAATATTTAAATTTAATGTGAAAAAAATTTAAATTTCATATGAATAGAGGTTAATACCGGAGTGATTTCATTGTCAGGCCAGTTTTTTCAAAATATTTGCCAAATAAATATTAATAGAATAAAGTCTAACTTGAGAAACAGCTGGTTTTATTTCTCTATGCATGCCTTTACATAAATAGTTCATTTGACTAGTATACTGTAGCTTCAGGGTTAATCAAAATTAATTAAATTCTATAGCCTTTGGCTAAAAAGAGACAAGTAAAAAAAATAAATAAAATTTCTATTGAAATAAACAAATTCATAATAAAAATAATTCTCTTCACCCCTTAAGGGCCGCCGTTAGCATTTGTTTAAAAATTAAAATTAAAATAATAAAGCAATGATGCAGGATAAAAACTATGAATCGAATCACAATTAACAGATCAACAAGTCATTTCTTGTAAACATGCAAAAAATCTGGTGTGACTGGTCGCACTAGATTTTTGGGTCGATATATATACCAGAGGGGTGCCTAAGTTAAATATAAAATTTCAACCTTCTAGCTCTTTTCGTTCTTGAGATATTTTGTTCACAGACACACACACACAGAGAGACGACCATATCGCGAAAACCACTTTTTTGTATTCAGGGGACCTCAAAACGTGTATATCCATCAAAATCTCGACAATGAATTTTTGACATGAATCCAATACTTTCATTAACATATACAAAGGTAAGAGAAAGTAATAATGCGATTCTCTTCGCAAATTCGTTTCCTCCGTTAATCAAAGGGTGGGGGAAAGGGGGGACAATTACTATGAGATTTTTTTGCAATGTTATATTTTTCTACATTTAAATGAGAAGCAAATTTTCTTTAAAGAAATAATGAAAAAAAAAAAAAAAAACAAGTAAAAATTATTATAATTGAATATTAAAATAATAAAAAAGAAAATGTATTATCAATTTGAGGTTTAGAGGTTACTACTTTTAGCTTTGTCATGTTTAAAGCTTTCTTTCCTTTTACAATGGGTTAAGTGAAAGAATGATTATAATAAATATTTATTAGTAATTCGGGACATGCTTCTTTATCTTTACCTATATGGACCAAATAAATTAGAAAAGAGATTTTAATTGGATTGTTTAATGAGGAACTTCAGCCTTTTTTTAGTGATTTATAGAGACAAAACTTTGATGTTTTTGCCACCATCAGCCCTCAACATTCAAATATCAACAAAAAAGATTTCTAATGGTAGGCTATAAATAGCGCCTATATATTATTATATACAAAAATTATTGTTTCGTTTTGTTTTTATATTGTATTCATATTGTTTTGTAAAATGTTATGTATTGTATACTATGAGGATAGCCTTCGGCACCCGGCTTAATAAAAAAAAAAAAAAAAAAATACAATAATGTGGAGGATAAAGATCATTCATATTAAAAATAATTTATTCTGTTAATTTTTTTAAAATTTTTACTACAATAGATCGTCTTTCAAATTACAAAAGACAATAAATTTAGTAATGATAAAATAGATTAAATGTGTAGAATACTAGTTGAATTATATAGCCTATTAAATTAAGAAATATTAGAAGGGCCCCGAAAATAAGAAATTTTTCACAAAAAAAAAATATTTATTTATCAATCAATTAGACCTAGTTTAATAAAAATAATTTATTTTTATGTAACGTTAAATAAATATATTTTTTTTTTCTCACTTACCACAAAAAATATTTTCACTTTTTTTAATTAACAAATATTTGATGATGAAATTTGAAATTCTTAAAAATATTTGGGGAAATTTTTTATTTTTTTTATTTTGAATTTTAAGTCATTTCGACAGGTGAAGTAGAGGAGGAAATATTTCAACTCCATTTGTAATAGAATATTAATAGTAAAAATTATATTTTAAGCCAGGACCACCACTGATTGGCTGGCCTACTGGTAAATAATAGAGTATATCAGAGTCTGGCCATACGAGCGACCGTTAGAATTGTCGGCCATCTTTCTTCCGACTGCTCCATTGAATACATGGCGAAAAAAATGATTTTTTTTTGTTAATTAATTATATAATAATTTTATTAAAAAAAAAACTCATAGAAACAGAAGCTAATAGTTTAATGATTATTTATATACTAAAAAAAAGTAAGTACTCAAAATAATTTATTTAATGAAAAAACATTTGAATTTGACATTTCCCAATCTGTCATTTTTCACTTTCTCATAGCTATATATGATCACTGTTATTCAATGGTGTGTCAAAGACCAAATATCGAGTTTTGAGAAAATCAACATTGAAGTTTTTCTGATTTAAATTGTTTTTATTAGATTATATATCATTTTTTTTGTCAATTGTGCAAGTAAATACTGTAATTATGGCAGATATTCATAAATTATCTCTAAAAATACGACTAATTTAGAGAAAAAAATAAAATATAAAAAATTATTTTTACAAAATTCTCTATGTACGATATATATTTGTAAATAATGCTTCAAAGTCCCTTGACTCATGATTGAAAAAATTCTGTAAGTCCAATTATATTTGCAAAAATGCTTCAAAGTCTCTTTATATTTAATACTAGTAGCATAGAAACTTTTTATCAAAATCACATTCATCAATTTTAAATAGTATTAATATTTTAAAATTAAATAGAAAGTGATAACAAAATTTTCTCATCAATTAATTTCCGAATAAATAGCTTGGAAACAGTAAATCAAAGTTATAATAATGAAATAGACTTAATATTACGGCCACTTCAACCTAACCTAACCTAATATTATTTATTTTGTTGTCTTTTCGAAATCGCACTGATCCTCATCCTCATCTTCATTTTCATTATCAGGAATAATATCAAAAAAATTAAATTTTGACGTCTACGAATTCAGAGAAAATTTTCTCATTTTTCAAAAAAAAAAAATGATTTTTGTTTATTTAGGGGAGAAAAATATATATAATATTATTTTGGTAAATAACTTTTTATTGGTTGTTAAAATCACACAGGTTAAAAACTCAATTAAACGATATTAATTTATTGTTAATTGGAAAATTATATATATATATATATATAGTTCATAGAAAAAGATAGAAAACATTATAGAATTAGGCTAAAAAGAAAGTAAAAAATGAATTATAATATAACTATTGATAATTTTTGTAGGTTATGAAATACTTGTATTAAATTTCAACAAATGGAATATAGAAATAGTGTATTGAATATATAAATTTGAAATAAATAAAATTAATATTTTCTTGAGTTTATATTAAATACCTCTAAACAATAGCGATGCCGGTGTTCATAATTGAAAATACTTAGGGCATAAACGCAACAATATATCTCAAGCGTATAGTTGTTTACGATGTCTTGCACTTGACGCATAAATGAAAAATTGTTCTTTTCAAATTAAGTATTACGAAACAACATGTTAAGTACATAAATCATTATTGAAAAATGTAAAATCCTGCATTGAAATATTGTAAAAATAATTTTATGCTTTTACATTAAAAATAAATTTTTTAGGACATATTTCATAAAAAATACTATTAATTAAAGCATTTGAAACAATATTCCATGCTTAACTCAATTTTGAATTTTTTGGTCTTTGACACACCATTGAATAACAGGGTTCATATATAATATTTATTTCTAAAATAAAGTGAATAATCATCAAGAATATTATTTAAATGAATGAATTATTTTTCCTTTACTTTTCCTTTTTAAAATATACATTTGAAATTTATAAATTAGGCCTACTCTATATATATACAATAGTTGTAGCGATTTGTGAAAAATTTGATAAGAGCTTTGACTTTATCACGGGCAAGGGCAAATACAAGGGGGAAAGCTGGGCAATTACCCCCCCCCCCCCCCCCCCCCGAGATTCGAGAAAAAAATTTTTTGATATTAAAATTTTTTTTTTTTTAAACATTCACACTTTTTTCTCATTCACACTCAGACTCACACACACATTCACACAGTCTTTTGGGCAACTCAGGCCATTTAAGACTTTAGACGATAACCGTTGTCAATTAATATAAGTGGTATTGGGTTCAGGCATTTCTCATATAAAATTTTAAAAATTAATAATTTTACAAATTTGATTTGTAAATATATTATGGTAAGCAAAAAGGAATGCACTTTTAAATTACCGAAAGTAAGAAAAAATTGTGTGCTGTGCGACCAGTTACACCAGATTACTCTTCCCCCCCCCCCCCCCCCCGAGAAACTCGTCTGGACCCGCTCTTGATCACGGACATAAATATAGGGTGCCCAGACGTTCTCATTTTGATCCTAAAAATATGTGTCGGGTATCTTTTTCTCAAATTTGGTATTTTGTTTTCATTTTTATGCCTCAGTATGTTAGGATCGGTCAAATGGGGCAGTGCGGGATTTAAAAGCCGCCTCCCCCCACCCCTTAAGGCTGATATTGAA
>JAKCPI010018976.1:0-24397 GCA_023213315.1 Euborellia annulipes | reverse complement strand
ACATTCTAATACAGTACAGTATTAAATTAGAAATTGTATTGAAACAAATAACCTAGTGTTTAATTTAATTTTAAAATTCTTATCAGCTATTAATTTTATTGTTTTTATGCTCTATTAAAAATATTTTACAATGAATTCAAAAATGAAAATTTTATTCTAAAAACTGGTGTGACTGGTCGCACAGCACACAACTTTCTTTTTACCTTCGGTAATCGAAAGTTCTGTTCTGTGCTGTCACACCAGATTTTTCGTGTCGACTTTATGGTACATTTGAATTCAAGATGTAAAATTTATAAACATGGGAGAATATTTATATTTTGTTGCCACGGCCTCCTATCTTTCCTATGAAGTACAAGAGTAAAGTGGTCTTCAGAATATTTCAATGACAAAATGAAAATATACATTTTAAATAGAATCTAAAAAATAATTGATTTTTGAATTTTTAATCAAAATCATTGGATAGAATTTTGAGAAAATGGAAAAAAACTGAAAAATTACATCAGTAAAGTACTAGTTCTCTTTGGCCGATTTTGATTAAAAGCTTATTTTCACGCCCTAGGGGAGTACCTAACTTAAATATAAAATTTCAACCTCCTAACTCCTTCATGCTTTAAATTGAACCCAGACATACAGACAGACAGACATCGAATTTTTGACATGAATCCAATACTTTTTCTCCCTATTTACTGTATGTGTTAACGTATATAGAGGTAAGAGAAAGTAAAAAAGATTGTATTTATCATAGAAAAAGTAAAATTTGTTTTGTAAATGGTATTTGACTTGGAAAAGCAAATGCCATAACAGTGAAATAATGCCCTAAAATCAAACCCTGACCTTCCTTGTACGTCATTCAAAAATTCCTTATCTTATCAACACACGTAAATTAAATTACCTGAAGAAAAAGACAAAAAAAAAAATAGTATTGTAAACAGAGATGGTGTGAAGATTTGAGAGAAGGTTCGAATAACGAGACCGCCAATTAAGAGAAGTAAATATGGAAGCTGTTTCGGATCTTCTTCAGAAAATCGGTGATCATTAAATTGAAAAGTGCAGAAAAAAAATCACCAATGTAATGTCAACTACTTGTTGATGTAAATTCGACCGGGACTTTTTCGACAAGCATCAAGAAAAGCCTTTGAAGTAATTTATGATTAAATTTTATGGCCTTTGAAAGTGTAAAGAAACTATTAGGCCAGGAAGCGAATCATTAACCCTTTGAAAGTAAAGCGAAATCTAAAACGAAAACAAAGGATACTACATCAAACCTTTTGACATTGATTTAATATATTAAAATCATGCCAAAAAAAGGGACATTGTATAAAATCTGTCGACAATGAAAGAATACTAACGCCCAAACCGATAAGAAACAACGTATTATATTTTACAAAGACGAGTATTTGGTAGGCAACCCTTTCCGAACAGGAGGAGGGGAATGTTTTTGGAGTTCTAAGCCATCTACTCTTGTTCCATCCTATTTCTAGTTCCGACCCTTAATAAAAGATGCAAGCTTATTCCAAAAAAACCAAAAAATTAAACTATATTCGAATGTGAGAATTTTTGTCAGTAATTTCAGAAATGTTTCTTCAAGAAATATAAGTAATTAAAAAGAGGACTATTTAAATTATTCAACCTGACCAAGTTTTGGCAGCAAACAGCATGCCTTAATCAGAGGTCTGAAATTTTACAATGAAATAACAGGATTAGACAAAAGATGTTAACGAAAATGCACGAAATTCAATTCCAGATTGCTGAGGAAGGCATATTGCTTGCTGCCGAAACTTGGTCAGGTTGAAATAATTGATTAAATAATATTATCCTCTTTCTCTTTTTACCATCTCCTTTTAATGTATTGAAAGGAATCTGTCAGAAATCGAAATTATATTTAACCTTTTTAATTCATACTTATTGTTAGAAGTAAAACTAAACTCTTTACAAATGGCGTTCAAATTGTTATTATTGCGAAACGAAAAAAAGAGTATAATTTACTTAACAAGTGCATATGACGAAATAAATAGTGATATTCTTTCTTATTCCATTGGATTTGGATACCAAATGGCTTAAATAAGAATACCTGGACCCCAAATATATATATTCAATAACGGTTATCGTATAAATTCTTATATGGCCTGAGTTTCCGAAAAGACTGTGTGCATGTGTGTGTGTGTGTGGAGTGTGAGCGTCAATGAGAAAAAAGTGTGTTAAAAAAAAATATTTACAATTTCACTCGAAGAACTTTTTTCAAAGTGTAGCTAATTTCACTTGGGTGAGTTTAATTATTGCGAAAAGCAAAAGATACCGCCTGAATAGACACGCAGCCCGGCAAACAGTAACAAAAGCAAGTTTGTTTCTTTTTAAACAAGAGAGTTTTGATTAAAAGAGAAACATTATTGTGAAATATGGCTCACCTTTTTAAGCGCCGCCGGTTTAAGTTGTTTTCATTTATGTCACCACCGAAAGAGAGTGTGTGGGGGATGGGGGATAAATACGATCACAGGATGCACTTAATCAACGCACAATCTTCATGATAATCGAACAAAGAATATATATTAAAAAAAAAAAGAGATTGAACTTAAGAGAGAGAGAGAGAGAAGCAGGAAGAGAGAGACAGAGAGTGAGGCGTCCTCAGGCGAACCAGGCTTACCCACCGACTGGCAAATCAACTTGGAGCCAGCCGGCTCTCAAACGTCGCCTTCGCCGCCTCTCCGCCGGCGTCGCCACCGTCGGGCGGTCGGCCGGTCGCCGCCAACCGGTCAACCGCCCCCACCACCCACCCAACAACAACAACGACGACGACGATGGCACAAACCAACCAACTCGTTTCGTTTGCTTCTTTCTTTCCTTCTTCTTGTGCACTTTTTTTTTTTTTACTCAAGTGCATTCATTGTTTTCATTTTAAAATAATGCACTATTTAACATAATATCTTGTCCTTGAAGTTTCGACTGATTTTTGCTCTTTTTCTTTTATAGGTTGCTGACTTGATAAAGATTACAATATCGTCTCTTGTTGTGGACACCTATCTGAGTTTTAGCAATGCTTGATCATGCATGTAATCAGGGGCTGATTTAGGCATTTGCCGCCCCTAGGCAGTGGACTATTGCCGCCCCACCCTTTCCAACCACCCCAAAACTGAAAAACAAAAAATTATTCTTTTATTATATTTTTCCTCTCTTATATATAAATAAGCATTTTTTTCATTAAATTTTCCGCCCCAGGCGCGCGCCTCTTCGTAAATTCAGCCCTGCTTGTAATCAAAGATCTTGGGGGAAGTTCCAGCCAGAGATATACAATATGAAGTAATATTTTTTCTCTTTGAACAGAAATTTTTTTTTTATATTCTTCATCACGTATTGTTAGTTACAATAAGCCAACAATATAATGATTAGGATTTTTTGAAATTTGAAATATGAATTGTATGTTTGAAAGGAGAAAAGTCGGAGAGCCTGGCAACGGGGAAGAACGGTTAAGCAATGCCAAGCGCGGAGAAACTTTGGGTTGGAGACCCGAGGGGTCAGCGTGTTGAACGTCACCGATATTATTAAATTAAAAAATGAAATACACAATATATCGACGTTCTAATTAGCAAAGTGCCTAACTCCATTTTTGTTTATTTTTCAGGAGGACCAAAAAACATTTCATTGTCATTGTTAGAGTCACCTGTTAAACACTTTTCGAACAGAAAAATTTGAATTACGCTCTTACCCAGTTCAGCGCATAAGAAGAATGATATTTTTCAACAGAAGATACAAAAAAATGATTTTCGAAAAAAGTGGAGTTTTCTACTGACAGCGTCGGAATATCCCTAAGCAGGCGAGAGGGCAAATAAAAAAAAAAGAAAAAAGAATAAACCCAGTATATCCATTATGTTAGATTTATTTTGATTTTTAAGGTTTCGGAAATTTGTTTATCTTTCTCATTGCCTAAACAAAAGAGAGAGTGAATTACGCGAATTCCTATCAAGGAAGGATTGCAAATGCAGAGAATGGCAGCCTAATTTTTTTCTTTAAATATTTTATTGGGCCGATGTTTCAGTCTCGATAGAAATCATCTTCAGGGCCTAATAAGTGCCAAGAAAGTATATTTATTTTCTTGTTACTTATTGGGGCCTGAAGATGGTTTCTGAAACGTCGATTCAATAAAATATTTAAAGAAAAAAAAAAAAATTAGGCTGCCATTCTCTGCATTTGCAAACTTCCTTCATAGAACACGATAGCCAAAAATCAAAATAAATCTAACATAATACCCTGTCTGTTTTCACGTTTCTCGTAGACTGAATCAGAAAGGGTGCATGTCAAAATTCAAGGGGTCTGAGTTCAGATCCCAAAAATCGGAAATTGGATACCAGTTAGTGCAAATACGTAAATACACAAGTGTTCAAAAGTCATAAATACCGAAAAGCCTTTAAAAAAAGGATGTATTTGGACGGACATTTGGCTGTTTGCTTTCAATTTTCATTGGTGCCCATAAAAAGTGACGGCAAATAAAATGCATTTCCATTTTACGCACAAAGAAACGACTTCCTTTCTTTTCTATTAGTTTAGTTTGCATTAGTAATAGAGAGGGTGGAGTCTTTTTTTAATAGAACACCAGTCGGCATATAATCAGGCTGTTTGCTACGGTGCATTTACAACCCCAACTTTTTAAAAATATGTTGTGACTAAACACAGCTCTCATTTTTGGTGATTTTGTATTAATATATGTTAGGGAACGTTTTGTTACGTTCTCTTACCTCTATATATGTTAATATATAGAGAGAGAGAAAGTATTGGATTCATGTCAAAAATTCGATGTCGAGATTTTAATGGGTATACACGATTTGAGGCCCACTGAATCAAAAAAGTGGTTTTCGCGACAGGGTCTGTCTGTGGGTGTACAATTTGAATTTAAGAATCCTAAATAAATACAAAATTACAAAAGAAATGGAAACAAATTTTTTGAATGCGAAAAAATTTCCAAAGGGGGTCGGTCCCTTTTGAATCAAAATTAAAATACAAATCCCCATAGGGATTTAACATTGGCACCAGATGGCTCTATGGAAGAAAGAACCGGAAAATTAATTTAAAAAAAAAATGAATTACAATCAGTAAAGTATACTTCAAACGATTTTTTCAAAAAATATTAGTGATATACTTTTGGAAATTGAAATTGAATTTGAACTACGAGGTTTAAGTGCACCCCCCCCCCTGAGAAGTGAAAATAAGCTTTTAATAAAAATCGGCCAAAGAGTACTAATACTTTACTGATGCACTTATTCTCATTTTGCTCTTAAAATTGTTACTTTTGTACTTCATAGGAAAGATAGGAGAAATGCTATGGTAACAATCTAGAATTCTAATATACCGGAGGGAAATAAATATACCTTGACACAAAAAATCTGCTGTGACAAGAAAAGGACAACATTCCAAAAGTAAGAGAAAATTGTGTGCTGTGCAACCAGACACACCAGATTTTTTTCTCGAAGTAAATTAGACCTTCTAGAGTTAAAAACAAAAAAATTATTTTTGGAATTATGCCTGAGTGTTTATGTGTGTGTGTGTGTATACGATTACTTAAAAACCCTAGCAGGCGGATCAAATAAATTTGATATAATTAGAGTAAATACGCCAACCGGAAGTAGCACTTAATCCAGTAAGTTTTTTCAAAAATTTTAAAATGTGTAATTTTTTTCTCATGTAAATGAGATTATTTTAAAAAGTTTTATTTTTTGACCTGTTTTTTTTTAACTGAATAATTTTTGAAATAATCATCGAAGAAATAGACCATTTCTGCTAATTTTGCAAAAAAAAAAAATGAAGTATTATTTTCGCATTTGTAGAGTATAGAAGAATGTTTTGCAGAAGGCATTCCCGAATCCTCTTCCTGAGAGGATGTAAATTTTTCAAATAAATCTTAGAAAAATGATATTACATGAGATTTTATGTAAATTTAGTTATTTTTTTTTTTTTTTATTTATTTATTGCGTGGAAGAAACGATTAAAGAAAAATTATTTCCCTCTCCTTATAGTTTGACGTTTTGACGTCTTTATTAAGAAGAAATCAAAAAGAATAAAAAAAAAGAACGGAATGAAAAAAAAAAAAGTGAAAGAAAATAGCAAACAGCGAACATGCTTTGATTTTTATTTCCTTATATTTCAATATAAAATAAAAATTGAATTGTAATTTAGAGCAGTTGAGAATTGAGAGAGAGAGAGGGAGGGAGGGGGGGGGGGGGGGGGTATTGCAAGTTGAGAGAAGAAGAGAGGAATTCTTTTTTGCTTGGATGAATGCAAACTTGATTTCGTTTCAAAGTTACTAAACTTGTTTTGTTCGAATCTAAGTGACGGACTGTACAGACTACCCTGGATATAAATAGGCCTATGTACTTATTTACCAGTATATAAAAGAGAAGACCGGAGAAAAAAGAACAAAAGTACCTGAGAGGACGGATTTTAACTTTACCAAGAATATCAAAATTATCTGCATCAGGGGACTGTTAAGTGGCTGGAATTTGTTCGCTGCTCGTGCAAAAAGTCAGTTATAATTATTCTCTACTTTGTATCGCTTCAATCTACTATTATTTAATGAGCAATTCTTATTGCCTTTGAAACATTGTTAATTCTTATATCTCAACTCGTTTGGATTCTCATGATTTGATTTTATTATCAAATATATCTTGAAATAAAGAGTTGTTGAGAGAAACCCTGATGTTTCCTTCCTTCAAGTTTTTGAATTTCAATAATTTTTATAAATGATTTTTATGTAGTGTGGTTGTAATGATGTATTTTTTAAGTATTGTACAGAGAGGGACAATATTAAGTCCCACCCATGCGTTTTCTACTTGTGATTATTTCATTGTTTTTATAAAAGAAAATGAAAATCTGTTATTGGAAATTTTCTATGTTTGAACCATGAAAGTTTCCTTTAAAAAATATATAATATTTTTTTTTTTTTTAACAATGAAATAATCACAAGTAGAAAACGTATTGGTGGGACTTAATATTGTCCTTTACTGTACATTATATGCTATATGTTAATAAAGAGATATATTAGAATCATAGTGGCGAAAGTCCTAAATTCAACAATTGGAGAAAAGACTTTTGAAAGTTTTACAGACAAATACCGGTACATTTAAATATCCTGGTAGCCCTCGGGCTCGGTGTAGTTGGTAGCGTGCCTACCTTTTAAACCGAACGTCACGGCTTCGGACCCCAGGCAGTCCGATGATTATATTTAAGCCATTTGGATACCAAATGGAGTAATTTGAAATGTCTGGACCTCCAATAGATATTATAAATAACAACGGTTATCGTAAAAAGTCTTATATGGCCTGAGTTGTCGAAAAGACGGGTTGAATCTGTGTGTGAGTGTGAGAGTGAATGAGAAAAAATGTGATTGTTAAAAAAAAAAAGCCCACGGGGCTTGGAGTAGTTGGTAGCGTGCCTATCTTCTATACCGAACGTTGCGGGTTCGGACCCCAGGCAGTCCGATAATTTTATTTAAGGCATTTGGATACCAAATGGCTTAAATAGAAATGCTTGGACCCACAATAGATATATTAAACATAAGCTTACGAGTATCGTTAAAAGTCTTAAATGGCGTAAGTTGCCGAAAATACTGTGTGAATGTGAGTGTGAATGAGAAAAAAGTGTGAATGTTTTTTTATAAAAATAAAAAAAAAAAAAAAATATCCGGGCAACAATTGAATAGGTCAGAATCAATAGCTAAGAATGGAAATATTTTTTCGCCACTTTGGCACTCAAAAGAGAAGACGTTTTAGCAACGTTTGCTAGGCTTAACTCAAAAATTAAATTTTAGGCCATTCGCCAATCAGCATTCTCATGCTCTATTTTCTACACGAGACCATTTCTTTATTTGGATAAAGAAATAAATATAGAGAGATTTATGAGATTCATCCGAAATCGACAGGTATATTTATTTAAAAATCAAAATTTTTCTTTTTATTTCCATCACATAAAAAGATTTATACATTTATATTAAGCTATAAAAGATCATTTTTGAATTTCTAAATATGGAAATTAGATACATATGATTATGTCACCCTTATAAAATACACTGAGACCTACATTATTAGAAGCCAGCAGCCAAAGACATCATAAATATCCAATGGTTTAAAGGAAAACAAAATGCCCCCGCCCTCTCCAACGAAATGACCTCCAGACGCCGCAGTTTGTCCTTTTGAAAATACAACACCATATGTTTTTTTTTTTTTTTTTACTCTTTTTTTTTGCATTGCTAAATCTTTATTTTTTTATTGAGAAATAAACGCCGCAACGATAAATAATCTCCCTTATTTGATTTAGTGGAATTTGAATTTTATTTTATCTTTATGACAAAAAGAAATGACGCTGACATCATCACCAATGATGATGATGATGATGATATGGATATCAAGTTTATTATTAAGGTGTATGCAATTGGGACAGGACAGGAGAAATGACAAAATAAGCCCACCCAGTTGAGATAATAAAATAAAATAAAAGAAAAAAAATAAAATATATGAAGCAATATTTGGTTTAATTCGTGAGTGCCCTGAAGGTTGACAACAACAACAACAACAACAGCAACAACAAAATAAAGAGATTGAAAGAGAAAGAGATTGTAATCAAATTAAATATTAAAATTAATTATTATTTTATTGATAAATCACGCAATTATATTTAATTAAATATTTTAAAGTAATTAAGTTGATAAAAAAATCAGCGACACTCCTATTTTATCTCAGCTGGTCGTCCACTGGACCTACCCTACAAGGCGACAACAAGAGACGCGACAACACGCTACAAGGGTCGTCCACTGCCGCTACTTCGCGCTACATTTGACATAAAATATCATATAAATTTCTAACCAATAAATAAAACAAATCCATATAATTTTAATAAATAATTAAATTGAAATATAAAACCAAGATAAAAATGTCCTAATTTATATTTATTTTCGCTAAATTTTCAAATAATCTTATTTTAAAATTCTTTATATTCTGGGATGAAGGTTATTTTAAATAGACCTCGAAGAGCCGCAGTTACTTCACCAAATCACTCAATGTGAAAAAAACAAAAATGTATAATTTTATCAATTTAATATATATATACAGTATATCACAAAAAATTGTAATGTCGACTATAAAAGAATAAGTAAGTGTTGAATATAAAATTTACACATACTCTATGTTTATCTTTGAAGGTCCTGACGGTGATGAAAAATCGAAACTGATATTTGCAAAGCAGTCGATTCTTGAAACAGTTAATAAAAAATTTAAAAAATTTATGAAAATTCATTTAAACACACACTCACCGGACAAACAGTGATTGATGAAGTAACTACGGCTCTTTGAGGTCTATTTAATCTTATTTTGTCCCACAAATTAAATATCGACATTTTGGTCTTTGTTTTATTCAATTGCATCAATTTTATTAAGAAAAACAAAGTGTTGCAGTTTTTTTTTGCCGGTGAGAGTATTTTAGGTTAGAAAAACAAAGGGTTAGACGCTACAACGCGCTACAGATCCCATTTTTTGGGATCTGTAGCGCCTTGTCGCTCGAAGCGCGTTGTAGCGTGATGTCGCGCGCTTCTAGTGGACGAGCTTCAATTGATTCACACACTTGGGATCTGTAGCGTGTTGTAGCGCTTGTAGCGGTAGCGGTTGTCGCGTCCAGTGGACGACCAGCCTCAAATGGCAAATAGTAGATAAAAGAGAGGGCGTAAAAAAAAAATTTCGACATTTTTGACAAGTGAAATCATCAATAATAAAATATACAATACATATATGTATTTTTACTTTCTCTTACATATATATGTTAATATATAGAGAAAGTGTTGGATTTATGTCAAAAATTCGATGTCGAGATTTTGATGGTTCCCTGAGTCAAAAAAAGTGGTCTGTGTGTGTGTCTGTTCAATTTAAAGCATGAAGGAATTGAGCTACGAGGTTGAAATTTAGCATTTAAGTAACTAGAATTTGGCTGGGGGGCATGGGTCCAGCTATCCTCCCGGGGGCCTGGGAAGCCCCATATTTTCTCAATTTTTCTTGGGGCACGGAGATTTCTGGGGGGGGGGGGGCACGAACCATCTAGGGGGCTCCCCGGCTCCCCCAAGTTACGTCCATGGGCATACCCCTGAGGCATGGAAATAGGCTTTTAATCAAAATCGACCAAAAAGTACTAGTACTTTACTGATGTACTTTTTCAGTTTTTCTCAAAATTTTTTTCAACGATTTTGATTAAAATTCATCAATCAATTATTCAATCGATAAAGATCTGTGGCTGTAGGCTTAATGATGATGGAGTCATGAAAAAAACAAGACGAATGCAGCCAAGTATTCTTTAATTTTAAACCTCGCCCTCACTGCTGACGTTTCGGCCCGAGGTCTAGGCCATCTTCAGAGCCGGCTGGCAATAATCAAAAAGTGTGGAAATTTGCAACAACAGCGACAACATTCAGCATGTCATCCGCTCACAGCAAAACGTAGAGTAAACTCTAGAGTTGTTGCAAATTTCCACACCGCCGGCTCTGAAGATTATTATTAATATTATATTATCGATGCCTTGAGGGGGGAGGGGGCGCGGTTGGCCAAAGGGCACTGCAACCCGGTAAAAAAAAAAAATCTTTAAACTCTAGAGTTTACTCTACGTTTTACTGTGAGTGGATCACATGCTGAATGTTGTCTCTGTTGTTGCAAATTTACACACTTTTTGATTATTGAAAGTCGGCTCTGAAGATGGCCTAGATCTCGGGCCGAAACGTCAGCAGTGAGGGCGAGATTTAAAATTAAAGAATACTTGGCTGCATTCGTCTTGTTTTTTTCATGACTCCATCATCATAAATCAATTGTTTTATATACTCTTTAAAATGTATATTCTCATTTTGCCATTGTATTCTTCTGAAGATAACTTTACTCTATAGAAAAGATAGGAGAAATGGTTGCCATGGTAGCAAAATATAAATATTTTCACATATAAATCCTAAATAAACATCTTGAATTGAATTGTATCGAACTGTCGGAAATTATGTATAAGTCGACACAAAAAATCTGGTGTGACAAGCACAGAAGACAACTTTCGATTACCGAAGGTAAGAGAAAGTTGTGTGCTGTGAGACCAACACACCAGATTTTTTTAACGGTGAATTATATTCATTATCTAACAAAAGAAAAGAAATTAGACGAGCCACAGCCCTTATATGCACACATATACAGGGTGGCCAGTCAAGTCATTTGAATTGTAATTTAATAACAGATGTTTTTATGGTGGTTGCACTGCTGCTGCTGCTTATAAGTTTCAGATCCTTAAAAGGGACTCCATTAGGTGTCAATATTAGCTTTTTTTTTTTTTTTTTTAGAAAAGGGACAAAGAATATTTGAGAGACAGAGAAGCGTGAGAGACTCAAAATAAATAATAAAAAAAAAAGACGAATGACAAAAAAAAGTGTAAACAAGAAAATGCATTTCTTTATTTAAATAAAAGCCAAGAAGAAGAAGAAGGGTTTGGTTAATGAAAAAAAAAAAAAATTATCCTCTTCGAAGAGGAAATTATTTCTAACATGATGTGTGTGGTTTGTATAAAAGAGAGCCTCGCCTTTATTTTTCAAGAATTTCTTCTGAATTAAAATAAAATTTGAATGCTTCGATTTCTCGTATACTCTAAAAATTCGGCCATTACAACAATATCTCTCATCAAATTTTACGAGAAGAGGGAATTGCTCTGACATTCCGTTCCCTCTCAGCGATGCATTCTTCGAAAAGAGTTACCTCAACAGGCCGGTAAGGAGGTGTTCTCTCCTCAAACTAGCATAGAATAAATAGAACGATAAAAGGAACCAGTGGCTAGAAATGAACGCAGGAGAAAAGAGTTAGGGAGGTAGGAAATGATGTAACTTCACGGGGTGCCGGGAGATGGCTACGGCCAGAGGGGTTCAAGGTGTGTGTCTTCGTGCACGGAAGCACCACGGGGGGATCCACGTAAGAATATCAAAAAATAATAATAATAGTAATGACCCCAGGCAACTCTACGAGGAGAGGGAGTTGCTGGGACATCCCGTTCTGTGGAAAGGACCTAAAGAAGATTAACTCGTTAGCTAGAAATGAACGCAGGAAGAGGAGTTAGAGATAGGACATAATGTAACTTCAAGGGGTGCCAGTTGGGCTTGAGGTGTGTGTCGGAATCACCTTGGGTAAATGAACGAGGGGATCCCGGTAAGAATTTTAAATAAATAGGCCCTAATAATAATTTCTCCCAGTATCACATTTTAATACTTTGCTTTGTATTTATAAATTTTTCTCCTAGATAATTAGAAAATAATCTTAACAAATATGATGAAGATAGGGGCAGCCTGGTGGATATTGTTGAGAAGGATGAGTAAATAAAATCCGGAGCTGATGATCTGGCAATTTATTTGAATTACTTCTGTCCGAAACGTCGACTTATAGCGGACGGAAGTAATCCAAATAACATTGCCTGATCAACAGCTCCGGATTTTATTTACTCATCCTTCTCGACAATATCCACCAGGCTGACCCTATCTTCATCACTTAACTAAAGGAGCGTCGCTACATTTACCAACTTAAAATACAACAAAGGTCCTAAAGATGGAGTCGTTTTGGCTCCGAAACGTCGACTTATAGCAGACGGAAGTTATCCTGATCATCAGCTCCGGATTTTATATACTCATCCTTCTCTCAACAAATATATTAAAAAGACCAATATAGGAAAAATTTAAAAATTAGAAATGCTCAGAAGACCGGAGCCTGGAAACGGAGAAGAGCAAGTCCGCACAATCAATGCGGTTAAGCAATGCCAAGCGTGGCGAAACCTCTGGTCTGTTGAACGTCCCCTGGTAGCCATTGGTATAGCAAATTTAAAATATACATAAATTAAAACCCTAATGGTGCAAGCGTAAAGGAGAATTTAAAAAAAAAAATTATGTAACCTTGAAAAGGTGCTAGGCCCGCAAAAACCAGGCGGTGCAACTGGTATTAATAATAAAACCTAAAAAAAAAACTATTTCATCTTTTTACACTCATTCATAATTAAGAAAAAAAAAAAACCAACACTCATAAATCATGAATGAAATGAAAATTTTCAGCACATTTTCTAAGATGAATCGTTTTATTACTCATTAATTCAGTCTTATTTAATTTTCTACCAGCTGCTATTTTGTTAATTTAAAAATATTTTCCTGCTATAGAAATCAAGTTACGTTTTTTTTTTTTTTTATAATTCTCTCAGGTTCATTAGTAGCTACTCTATTTATCAAATAATTTTTATGGGAAGATGATTTGAGTTTTCAAAAAAAAAAAAATTTTATTATTCCACTTGGAATTTATCCTTTCAATTTATTACATTATTTACACCTCGAGGAGTATTTACCCCCCCCCTTCCCCGCTTTGAGATTATATTTTAATACTCTAGTTTTCCCAAATAGGTCCTCTCACATCTTTATAAGTTTCTAAGGAGTTCAAATTAATAAATTTATTACACAGAAAATTCGTAGTTTCAAACCCCATGAGAATTAAAAAGTATAATAATTAAAACTGATGATGAAGAATATGGCTTATTCAATATACGAAAAGCTGATGGCAGCGAGGAAACAAAATCAGATAAAAAAATCTGGTGTGACCGGTCACACAGCATCCAAATTACTTTCGGTAATATAAGGTTGTATTCTGTGCACTTCGCACTAGATTTTTTGTGTCAACTTATACACAAGTGGTTCCCAACCGGTGTGCCTGTCTTGTATACCAAAGGTCGTGGGTTCGGATCCCAGGCAGTCCGATGATTTTATTTAAGCCATTTGGATAACAAATAATAAAGACTGTGTGTATGTGTGTGTGAGTGTGAGTATTAATGGGAAAAAAGTGTGAATGTTTAAAAAAAAAAAAACGGTGTGCCCTGGCACCCAAGCGTACCGCGAGAATGGCTAAGGGGTGCCACGAGATATTTAGATAAAAAAAAAAAAAAAAAAAAAACAGAGGGGAAAAATAAAGTTTTGCTAAAAAAAGGTGAAATGATTTTAACGTAAGCAGCAAAAATTTTCCGGAGCGCAGAAAAAAATTTAGATTGGCTAAAAAAAAAGTCAAATGAATTCCACGGAAGAGAAAAAAATTTCACTCAGGGCCAAAAAAAAAATTTCCTTTCCCTAAAAAAAAGGTAAAATAATTTTCAAGTAAGGGAAAAAAATTTTTCTGCAGGGTGGAAAAAATCTCGTTTTCTAAGGAAAAAAAAAATTTAAAAGGAAGGATGCCCCTAGTGTGTAATGTTATTCGCCATTGGGGTGCCGTGGGCTTCAAAAGATTGGTACACACTGATAGTCTACACTGTGGTGAAAAACAAGTGGAACACTTTGTTTATTCTTAAAAAAAACCCCCCCCCCCCTTTTTTTTTTTTTTTAAATATATTTAGTTCCCGACATCGGAACATATGAATTCAGGTAATTTTAAGTATGGGAAAATATTTATATTTTGTTACCATGGCAACCATTTCTCCTATCCTTCCCTATGAAATACAAGAGAAAGTGGTCTTCGAAGATTTCAATGCAAAATGAGAATATACATTTTATCGATCATTTTTGAATTTAAAAAAACGTGGAGCAAATTAGAAAATCGAAAAAACTGAAAAGTACATCAGTAAAGTCTAGTAATCTTTGGCTGATTTTGATTAAAAACTTATTTCCTCCCGGGGGGTTTAATATAGAATTTCACCCGAGCCAACCTCACTAAACACCCACACACACGACACACAGACACCAGTCCGAAAACCCTTTTGATCCCAACGAGCCACAAACCACCGAAACAGACCAACACTTCTCTCAAAAAACAAAAAGGGAGAAAGAAAAAAGACCTGTTCTAATATATCTAATCTAATATATCGGAATCAACATGAGCTGTGTGTCTGTCTGTCTGTGAACAAAATATCTCAGGAACTAATAGAGCTAGGAGGTTGAAATTTTATATTTAAGTTAGGCATCCTCCTGAGGAGTAAAAATAAGCTTTTAATCAAAATTGGCCAAAAAGTGCTAGTAAGTACTTTACTGATGTACTTGTTAACCTTCGACTTTAACCTTTAGCACAAGAAGCTAATGCTCTACCTGCAAGGAATGAACTCTCTCCTTTCCCTCTTTGTTACAGAAGATAAGTGAACCTAAGGGAATTGAAAATACATTTTAGCCGCTTTACTTGATATGGATTTGTTTACAAATATCGATATTTTTTTTCTTCTTATCCATTCTCACTCTAGACCTGCCTCTCTTTTTCAAGTTATTTTTATTCTTTAGCTCTTTCTTGTTTATTTATTTATCTAATTTTCTAGATATTTTTACTTCTGTTTCCATTAAGCATTCAAGAAAGACGCCCCTGTTGAAGTTTTCTCTCACCACCAATGTGAGAGAAGTGTAAATGGAATTTTGTATATGGTAGGGGGGGGAGGTTCTGAGAGGTCAAGACCTTCGGAAGAGACTTTACTTTTAAGAGGGGAGTATTTTTTTAAATATATTGAATTAATATAAAATGTGAATAATTCAAAAGTACTAAGAAAAGTAAAATTAAAAAAAAGAAACTGCACCTGGCTATTTGTTGAGAAATCTTATAAATAAATACCAGGTAGAACTGGTTGTGACTTGTTATGGACATTGACATTGTTAAATAGAATTTTTCAAAATAAATTTGAAAATTTGGCACTCCATCTGAAACCTCCAGCCTAAGTAAGTAAAATTAAGAAGTATGTGAAAATATTTATATTTTGTTACCATTGCAACTATTTCTCCTATCTTTACTATGAAGCACAAGAGTAAAGTGGTCTTCAGAAGATTTCAATGGCAAAATGAGAATATACATTTTAAAGAGCATCTAAAAAATAATTAAACTGAAAGAAAAAAACTAGTACTCTTTGGCTGATTTTGATAAAAAGCTTATTTTCACTCCTCAGGTGGTGCCTAACTTAAATATAATAATATTTCAAACGAGTGTGATGTGGAGGAAAGCAGTCAGAAAGGTAGCCTCTATTTAATAAAACAGACTCCTTTTAACAAAACGTTTCGGCTAAATGTCTTACGCCATCTTCAGTTGTTAAAGAGTCTTATGGGAAAATAGAGTTGTCATATGTGTTTTTTTCATAAGCGAACATTTAGAAAAATTGCCTATGTATTACAACAATGTAAATATAGATCTACTAAAAGTCTGTACGATGTTTCACTGAAGAGAAATTTCGAAATCTCGTACAGACTTTTAGCATTGTTGTAATACATAGGCAATTTTTTTAAATGTTCGCTTATGAAAAAAACACATATGACAACTCTATTTTCCCATAAGACTCTTTAACAACTGAAGATGGAGTAAGACATTTAGCCGAAACGTTTTGTTAAAAGGAGTCTGTTTTATTAAATAGAGGCTAACTATCTGGCTGCTGTCCTCCACATTACAGTCATTGATATCTCACAGCCACATTCCATCAATTGTATAATATTTCAAACTCCTAGCTCAATTCCTTCATGCTTTAAATTGAACCTAGACAGACACACAGACACACAGAGGCAGACAGACCATGTGGCGAAAACCACTTTTTTGGATTCAAAACGTGTATAACCGTCAAAATCTCGACACCGAATTTTCGACATTAATCCAATACTTTCTCTCTCTATATTAACATATATATATAGGTAAGAGAAAATAAAAACGAGCGGAGTTATTCATTTATACTTCTGCTGTATCAAAAACCCCCGTTTTTTCTTTTCCTCTTGACGATTATTTCCCTTCTAGTTTAGCTGGACCGAAAGGAGCTCTCGTTCCCAAGGGCAGATGTGAGGTGACTAAGCGAACCAACAAATGAACGATCTTCCGCTCCTCTCTCTCGGCCATATGTGTAAAAAGCCAGAGGTTAAAAAACCAACCGATGAATCATAAATACATAAATATGTGTACATAGAGAAAGAGAGAGAGATAGAAAAAGTGGCGTGTGTTTTATCGTCTCACAGGGGACTAATAATTGATTGAGAGAATCGTATCAATGGGACACAAACAGACAGACACCACACCCTTGAATATTTAATCCATTCTGCGAATTCAAAGACGAGATATGAAATGTGATTTAGGTAGCGAAAAACAATCTCAGAGTTTTTTTCTTTCTATTAATATGATGATAATAATAATTAAAATTCAACCTCCTACGAGTTATTTCTCTCTCTGTCTGTCCTTTTTGCAGATCTGATTGATTGGTGACCCAATTGAATACGAATACGTTTATAATTTATATCTCCTTTCTAATCTCTCTCTCTCTCTCTCGTCATGTAGCATTATTTAATAATATTAACCGTAAAACCTGGATATTAAAAATAAATCTTCATTCTTGTGTAATAATAAAAGTCATAATTTATTGAAATTAGGTAAGGGAGACGTTTCTTTAATTTAGATCCAAAGGCTGCTTGCTGCTCTTCAAGAATACAAAGAATTTATTTCTATTTTATTGCCTTTAGTATTATTTTCGCCTTATGTGCAAATTTATATTTTATAAAATTTTGTATATGTTTATATCTATCTGCATCTCAATGAGATTGAGATTCTCAAAAGAACTGATGATGGCATTATATAATTGAAACCGAAACGTCCTCTGGATTGAGATATTTGTCTGATAGACGCTCTCCTGTGGCTGACATCCTCTCTTCCTGCCTATTATTCTAATCATTGAACAGCCACTTCTCTCATCGACATGCGGATTTGGCTCGTTTGAAGGCGAGCCGAGCCGGGCTCGCGTACTAAAATACGGCGTGTATGGGGCGCTTTAGAAGCAATCCAATTATGGCAGTATCATTGTTGACAAATATTTGTGTCGATTGTTGAATTTCATTGAGCCACCCTTAGTTGTATAATAGTTTTTAAAGAATAGAGTTATTTATACGTCTGTCCATAGGCCACTTATTTACAATTGCCTCTGTAAATAGCAATGTAAATATATTTGAAAATATGAATGTTGCTTGTAGAGAAGCGAATTTCAAAATGTTGGCCGAAACGTTTTGTATTAAATGAGTTTGAGAAAAGAGACTTGCAGCCTGGCTGCTTTCTTCTTCATTTCAACGATTGAGTTTTATACAGTCATTTCTGTCATTAATTATAAGAATAAAAAATATAATAAAAAAAATGCTTTTATTTAAATTGAACTAAAAAGCGAAAAATAATTTAATTGTTCTTGTTGAAATTGTTGAATATTTATGACTTAAAATAAAAGCGTGGGGCGCAGATTGATAGCTTAAGGAATTGTATATACTTAGAGCCTCGGTATCACTTCGAAGCCCCCACTCAACAATTTTAACAAGAACAATTAACTTATTTTTTCGCTTTTTAGTTCAATTTAAATAAAAGCATTTTTTTAAAGTTTTTTTATTATATTTTTATTTTAAACTTTTTAGTCTTTTTTATTATAGAGTATTAAAAAAGAAGACAGGATGCGTGAAATAAAGTACCACATTGGTTTGGTCTATTTTGGTAAAACCCAACTCACAATTTGCGTCATCAAAAATGACCCTTAAATGTCAAATTTCACACCCCTAGCACATCGGGAAGTGACTTAAAGAAAGACTCAAATTTGGTGATTTTGAAAGAGAAGTAAAAAAAGCATTTAAAAACTATTTAAAGAAGTGAATGAGGTCTTTTCAATTCAGCAAAAAGGCAAAATAACGAAATATATATATTTTTCCCCTAATACCGTACTGGTTACAACCTCTAATGCTGTCCGTGGGAGTTAACTGGGAAGGATAATTTCACTTTATTGTCAAACCAGGGCCGACGTTTCGGTCTCAAATGGGACCATCCTAAGGGTCAGGTTAATGTATGAAAATATATATTCTCACCAAGTTATATTGGACAAATACAATTGTAAATGGATCACCTGGCAATGTTCAAAAATTTTATTTTTCTCGCCCAAATTCGACTGAATCGTTGGCCGTGGTTTGGCAATAAAGTGAAATATATACTTGCTCATTTTTTTCTACCAAATTTAAATATCAACTTTCAGCTATATACCTCCTTCGAATATTTTAAATAATGTCAATTGATTCAAATAAAAAAAAAAAAAAAAACGTCAACTACCACTCATGGTTGACGTATTCATTTCAAAAGTTAATACAAATTCACAATTTTAGTGTAAAAACGTATCCAGTATTCGAAAATGTTATTCTTGAACTCGGGATGTCGAAGCCAAATTTTTTAACTAATATAATACTTTCTCTATTTAAGAATTCGTGAAAGTAAAAAAACAAAAATGAAAAAATATTGAATCTCATTGGGTCAATATAAAATCTTTCTTAACCGATTCAGAATAAACATTTAATTTTTTTATATAAAAGGTAAATGATTTTTTTTTCTTATATGGAAATATTTTAATTGATTCTCTCCAGGTAATTTGAATCATTTAAAAAGATAGTAAAAGTGATTTTGCACAATTATATTTTATTATATTATAAAATATAATATGTAATAAAATATTTAAAAAAAAAAATCCTTTTCTCACCTCTCTCTAATCTTCTGACCAAATTGAGATCGAATAAAACTTCAAAACAAAATAATAATTCTTATGGGAAATCGAAAACAAAAAAAAAAGAAAAGATTTATATTCCGTTTCGTATTTCATTAGCTTGCTTGCCGTAATCGTATTGCATGCATTCCGGTCCAGATGGGGAGAGCGAGAGAGAATTCTCTCTCAGCTGCAACTTGAAACGAGTAAAAATGAATGAAGACCATAAAATTAAGCAAATATGAACAGTGACTGTCTGAGTGTTCATTTGTATTTCAGGAGGTCTCTCTGTCTATGTTTGTCTGTCTGGGAATACACAAACCCTCCTCCTCTTCCTTTTATACCTTGACCAACCCAAAAAGAATATCCAAGAGCACTAATAACAAAGTAATTCGAGAACTCACCAATCGGGGTGGCATCTGATGACGTCACTGGCTCTGCATCGCCGCTCGCGGGAGAAGAATCTAAAAAAATATTAATAAATATTAGTATTGGAAAAAATTAGTAATTATTCTTTAATAATTTATTTTAGAATAGACAAAATTCTTTGCTTTATAGACCTATAGAGATTATTTTTAGTTTCTCTTACCTCTATATATTTAATATATAGAGGGAGAAAGTATTGGATTAATGTCAAAAATTCGATGTTGAGATTTTGACGGATATACACGTTTTGAGGTCCCCTGAATCCAAAAAAGTGGTTTTCGCTAAATGGTATGTCTGTCTGTGTGTCTGTGAACAAAATATCCCAAGAACGAATTGAGCTAGGAGGTTGAAATTTTATATTTAATTTGAATATTAGGCTGGGATGAGTAGAGTAAAGGGGTTGGAGAGAAATAACCAGCAACTTTATAGCTCCACCTGACGTCCTTTATTTGGCAGATATTTCGATGCATAAGGACACGCATCAGTCTTCAGTGCCGCGAGGATATAGTAGGTGGGCTTAGTCTATTTATATCAACTAAGCCCACCTACTATATCCTCGCGGCACTAGATGATGTGTGTTCTACGCATCGAAATATCTGCCAAATAAAAGGACGTCAGGTGAGCTATAAAGTTGCTGGTTATTTCTCTCCAACCCCTTTTATATTTAAGTTAGGCACCCCCTTGAGATGTGACACGAAGCTTTTGAACAAAATCGGCCATAGAGTACTAGTATTTTACTGATGTACTTTTTCAGTTTTTTTCGATTTTCTCAAAATTGGCTCAAACAATTTTAATTAAAATTCAAAAATCATTTATTTTTTAGATTCTCTTTAAAATGTATATTCTCATTTTGTCATTGAAATCTTCTGAAAACCACTTTACTCTTGTACTCCATAGAAAAGATAGGAGAAATGGTTGCCATGGTAACAACATATAAATATTTTCCCATACTTATAAATTTTACATCTTGAAAATCGAATTTACCCTACTGTCGGAAACTAAATACATGTAGACACAAAAAATCTGGTGTGACAAGCACAGTACACAACTTTCGATTACCGAAGGTGTGTGCTGTGCGCCAGTCACACCAGATTTTTTGATTTTTTTAAATACTCGAATTGAGTTTAGATTTACCAAAACAAAAGCATCGCTTAAAAATTTTATGAATAGTGACCTAAATAATTAACATTTAAGATCCGAAACGTCAGGTGAGAAAAAAGAAACGTTATTACTCTTATATTTCATTCATAATAGCATCAAAGCTCTATATCTCTAAATCCATGTGAAAATTAAAGCTCTTAATTTATTATTATTACGTCAGCATTTTAAACTCAAATAATGAACACAAGTCAGTTGATAAATCTTAAATTTTATTAAATCTAAAAGAATGTGAGGCATCTGGTGTAGTCAGTAAGTAGCAACATTTTAAACAACACTAATTGTAATTGTTTCCAAGTTCAATTTGTTTAATGACGACGATGATGATGATGATGATGGTAATCTTGGAGAAATATTTCCGGAAGATTTGAGAATTTCTTTCTTTGAAATGCTTTCTTTCTATCTGATTAATAATAATAAATCGGACTTAATTACCAACGGGATAAAATAAATTGCACTAACACGAAAGGGGAGGAAAGAAATTTCTAACTGTACCCAAATGGATGGATACGTTTATGAGAAAATGACGTACTATAATAAATTACGAAGGATTGTATAAATATTTACACTCATATCAATACAATATTTGTTTGCTGACTTCCGAATGGTGTATCAATAAAAATTTAAAATTTATTTCTTCTTTTTTTTTTTTAATCCTTTCGTGACTTGGGCCAAGTGTGGATTCAATTTGAATAAATTATAAGAATCGATTGGCTGGCTACTGGAGGCTTCGCTTCACCTTCCAAGCCTCCCTCCATTTTTGCATAGTGGTTTTTTCCTTTTTTTCTTATCTTCAAAGCTACTAAATGCTAATAATAATAAATCTTTTGATTTTTGAATTGTGTTCAAAAATTAAATATATGTGCCTAATGTTCAGTGTTCAGTGTTAAGATAAAATCGGGAGTGATCACCTTTTGATTTTCTAAAAGAACGAGATTGTCTCAAGTTGAAAAAACTAGTAAAAATAAAAATCATTTAATCAAGATTAATACCAAAATGTTTTACTCTCTACTTATACATATAAATTAAAAGACAAAGTCTATTTGTAGACCTATGTCTGTTTGTATTGCATAAACTCCGAAAATAACGTTAGTTTTATTTAATAGATATTCAGATCTATTCTAATCCCGGGACTGAGTAAAGCAAGATTAAATGTCCGAAACGTCATTTACTGGATTCTTATGAATAGAAGCTTGTTAATTTATCAATAATAATATGTCAAAAGAATATCTGCAGATGAACCATCAAATGCATAAAAAATTGTGACGTAACAGTTGAAAAGTCTTCTTTAATAAATCTGAAATAATCTGAGTGAATGATGATTTAAAGAGAAAAATTGATGACATTTTCGTTAAGATAAAATAAATCACCCGGAAGTCATCCCTTTTAAAAAACACTTAAAAAGATAATGAATCTCTTAAATTTACATGAAAATGTCTCTTAACGTTTAGTAATTATGAATAAAAAGAAATTAAATACACTTGTGTATATCCATTTCCATTTGGCGTGTGTCTCTGTGTGAGTTAACTAACAGCACGTGTGTACATTCAACTCATCCCCTCTTCTCTCTCTCTCTCTCTCTCTCTTGGATGTTGTTAATAAATGTCATTTTATGTCAAGAGAGTTGCGCGGCTCTTTTCATGTTTTCAAAACGAAAACGATAATAATATTCTTTTCTTGTTAAATGAAATATTCTCACGACATTTTCAATGATAAAATAAAAACAAGTTTCATTTTTTCACAAATGTGAATTTTTTTTTTAATTTAATAAGATTTTTTTTTTTTTTTGTTACGGCATATTGGTCACTTACACACCCGAGTAAAATGATCTCAAGAGGGGGGAGAAGACCGGGGCCAATATTATTTTCTTGAATAATGGGTGGGCAAAGTTGTGCGCTCTGCTTAGTCCGATTCTTTATTTTTAAGATGCTCTTTTTGCCCCCCAGTATGGCGTAGTATGTAGAGCGCCTCCCTCCTATACCAAACGTCGCGGGTTCGGACCCAGGCGTCCGATGATTTTATTTAAGCCATTTGGATACCAGATGGCTTAAATAGAAATGCCTGAACCCACAATTTATATATCAATCACAACGGTTATCGTCTAAAGTCTTAAATGGCCTAAGTTGCCGAAAAGACTGAGTGAATGTGTGTATGAGTGTGAGTGTGAATGAGAAAAAAGTGTGAATGTTTAAAAAGAAAAAAGATGCTCTTTTTTAAATTTATATTCTCATTTTGCACTCAAAATTGTTTGAAGCACACTTTACTCTTTTACTTTTTTTTTTTTTAACACTCACACTTTTTTCTCACTCACACTCACACACACATTTACACAGTCTTTTCGGCAACTCAGGCCATTTAAGACATTAAACGATAACCATTATTATAAATATATATATATATATATTTGGGGTCCAGGCATTCTTATTTAAGCCATTTGATATCCAAATGGCTTAAATAAAATCATCGGACTACCTGGGCTCCGAACCAGCGACCCTTGGTACAAGGCAGATTCGCTATAAACTACACTAAGTCCGAGGGCTACTCTTGTAGTTCATAGGAAGGATAGGAGAAATGGTTGCCATGGTAATAAAATATAAAATATTTCCCCATGTTTATAAATTTTGAATTCTAATATATCGGCGGAAACTAAATATATGTCGACACAAAAAAATATGGTGTGACAAGCAGAGAACACAACTTTCGATTACCGAAGGTAAGATATAGTTGTGTGTTGTGCGACCAGTCACACCAGATTTAAAAAATAGACTCTGAAAGTGAAAGAAAATTACAAAAGTTGTTTGTAAATAAATTTTATTATATGAAATCAGTGGAGATATCATGGCAAGTCTGAAAAATAAAAAAAAAGGCTATGACTTTTAAGAGATCTAAGAAAAAATGTGGTGTGACTGATCGCACACTCTCACCTTCGGTAATCGAAAGTTGTGTTCTGTGCTTGTCACACCAGATTTTTTGTGTCGAAGTATGGGAAAATATTTATATTTTGTTACCATGGGAACCATTTCTCCTATCTTTTCTATGGAGTACAAGAGTAAAGTGGTCTTCAGAAGATTTCAATACCAAAATGAGAATATACATTTAAAAAAATAATTGATTTTTGAATTTAAAAAAAAAAAATCGTTGGAGCGAATTTAGAGAAAATCGAAAAAAATTGAAAAAGTGCATCAGTAAAGTACTAGTACTCTTTGGTCGATTTTGATCAAAAAGCTTCGTGTCACGTCCCATGGGGGTGCCTAACTTAAATATGAAATTTCAACCTCCTAGCTCTTTTCGTTCTTGAGATATTTTGTCCACAGACACACAGACA
>JAKCPI010018975.1:0-11185 GCA_023213315.1 Euborellia annulipes | reverse complement strand
GACCATGTCGCGAAAACCACTTTTTTGGATTCAGGGGATCTCAAAACGTGTATATCCATCAAAATCTCGACATCGAATTTTTGACATGAATCCAATACTTTCTCTATATATTAACATATATATAGAGGTAAAAGAAAGTAAAAAAAGAATCAGCTTTTGGGATTAGCATCGGAGTTTGTATTTCGGTGTCAAAATAAAGAACAAAGATCCGAGGAGGCCATGTTTTAAGATTACATAAGGATAATTCTAGAAAATCTACAATCTTTTTTTTTTTTTTATTCTTTATTGCTGAATTCCATCCACCTTTTGGAGATCTTTGCGTCGATTGTGTTTTATATGATTTTAAACAGACAACAAAAGTTATTTATTATATCAAAAAATCTTTTGTTTTTTTTTTCTTCCCCCTCTCTTTCTTTAGATTATTGCACAAATGAAAACAAAATCAAGAGAGAGAGAGAGAGAGTGTAAAACTTTTCGGTCCGTTTGTTCCGAGCTGAAAGTTATTTTATTTTTTATTTTTTTTTTATAAGATAAATTCGTTACCATTCAAGCGTTGAGCTGATAAAATACAAAGAGAAAAAAAAAAGTTTTTCATGAGGGATGCCAACAAAAGAAAGAAATTCACTAAAATTGTATTGTGCGTCCGATTTGGCTGACCTTGCACTTGGGATTTATTTATTTATTTATTTCTTTGACATGGACATTCTTATAATGATGCTCAATTGGCCATTGACCTTAAAAGGTCAAAGCTCGACAAGGACGTTAGCTGGATTTTCATTAAAACTCATCAGCGTCTCTTTCTCTCTATAATTTGTGAGTTGACTCGAGTGGAGGGAGACATTCCCCTGGCCTCTATGGGCCCCACATATATCAATTTATGGTTATAATATTTTATTAATTTGAAATGGTTAATAAAAATAATAAATTATTTTAAATATTCAGGGTGAAAGTAATAAAAGAGAGGAAAAAAAATCTGTAATTTTTATTAAATTAACCGCCAAGCCGAAGGTTAGGATATCTAAAAAAAATTCGAAATTGAAATCATGTATCCCGCTTAAGCACAGTGAGAGACAAAGTTAACCTAAAGATCCTGCCTTAAGGATTCTTACTAATTATTATTAGGGTCAATTAACAATATAAGATGAAATTTATAAAAAAAATCTGGGGTGACTGCTCGCACTGCACACAATTTTCTCTTACCTTTGGTAAAAGACAGTTGTGTACTGTGCTTGTCTCACCAGATTTTTTGTGTCGAAATACACGTATTGATATATTTAGTTTCCGCCAATATATTAGAAGATGTCAATTTTAAAACATGGGTAAATATTTATATTTTGTTACAATAGCAACCATTTCTCCGAAGTACAAAAGTAAAGAGGCCTTCAAACAATTTCGAGAGCAAAATGAGAATATACTTTTTAAAGAGCATCTAAAAAATATTTGATTTTGGAATTTTAAACAAAATCGTTAGAGCGAATTTTGAGAAACCATCAGTAAAGTACTAGTACTTTGGATTAAAAGCTTATTTTCACGCCTCAGGGGGTGCCTAACTTAAATATAAAATTTCAACCTTCTACCTCAATTCCTTCCTTCATGCTTAAAATTGTACGCACAGACAGACCATGTCGCGAAAACCACTTTTTTTGATTCAGGGGACCTCAAAACGTGTATATCCATCAAAATCTCGACATCGAATTTTTGGCATGAATCCAATACTTTCTCTCTCTATAATATTAACATATATAGAGGTAAGAGAAATTAATTAATAAATATTCCCATTTTGTTATTCTAGAATTGCAAAAAGAAAAGAGGATTTTAAGGCTGCACTTTAGTCCAGAGGTAGTCAACCTTTACAATTTTTTTTTTTTTTTTTTTTTTGAAATGGGTGCATAAGGTCCGAAGACCTATAATGACCAGTGGTCACATGCAGCCAGGAAGAAAATAAAAACAAAAGGAGAAGCATAAAAGGGAAACTCAACTGCGGGAACTGAGAAGATGCCTGTTGAGATTCGAATTGAAAGTCTGAAGATTGCAGGTTTTGGGGAAGATAGACGCAGGGAGCTTGTTCCAATCACGGGACAAAGGAAGATTGGAATTGATTGTCGTGATCTGAACAGCATAGGGATGCTGGCACGATGCCTCTCTCGTGTTCCGTGTATATGTTGCATTGGGTGGGATAATTGATTTTAATTCGGCAGAGTGTGTGTCCTTGTGCACGTGTATAACCCTGTGTGTCACTCAAAGTTCACTCTGCGGGCGTGTGTATCCCTCGATCATTTTTAATCATTTTTACTCGAACTTTGGATCTTAGCTAGTTGACTATGATCTAGACTCTTAATTAGATTAACTAAAAGTGAAGAGACTCCAAATCCTAGTCAACTAGCTTATCCGAGGGATATCTACTTAATTAAAATTGACATAACCGGCTCTTAAAGAAATAGTTCCTCCGCTTCGTAGGGGAGATCAAAATTTTACGTGAAATCCCACCTACATTTCATTTTTATCATCGTTCCTTGAGACGTTCAACAACAGTCCCAGGCTCTAAATAATATATTCAATAATAAAGACTTATTTTCAATACCCTATAAAATTTTTATTAAAGAAATAATATACTCTGGGTATATATATTTTTTCAAATAAAATAGAAACACGATCGACACTCTATTGTTGAGAGTTCTTACAAATACCTAAGTATATTTGTTAATAAACTTGTATTTTTTTTTTTTTTTTAGCAAAACGTGGGTTATAATTTTTTGATGGAATTGTCAGAGTAGGTAGGTAGGTAGGTATATATCGAATAATTTATTGTCTGCGCTGTTAAATCGACCGCGAAATTAAGGTTCAAAACCCCAGCGAGAGAGGATAGGATATAATTGCTAAATCATGAAAAAGAGATAAAAAGAAAAGCAATGAATAATCATCATCCTCCATCCCTATTATAGGATTCCTTCACGAAGAAATTATTTAAATACTCAATCGCTATTTATGTACTTCCTATGTACTATTTTTATTATTATTTTGATTCCTGTTTTTTTTTTTTTTTTTTTTTGTTTCGTTACTGACCTGGATATTTGATTCCAGCATCCAAAGACCAAAGAAAGAAGAAAGAATCAAAATAAATTAATAAAAAAAAAATCTGGTGTGGCAACACACAATTTCTCTTACCTTGGGTAATCGAAAGTTGTGTTCTGTGCTTGTTACGCCAGATTTTTTATGTCGACATATATTTAATTTCCGCCGATATATTAGAATTCAAGATGTCAAATTTATAAACATGGGAGAATTTTTATATTTTGTTACCATGGAAATCATTTCTCTTATCTTTCCTATGAGGTACAAGAGTAAAGTGTGCTTCAAGGGCGAAATGAGAATATACATTTCAAATAGCCCTAGCATCTAAAAAATAATTGATTTTTGAATTTTAATCAAAATCGTTAGAGCGAATTTTGAGAAAATCGAAAAAATCTGAACAAGTGCATCAGTAGAGTACTAGTGCTCTTTGGCCGATTTTGTTCAAAAGCTTTCTGTCACTTCCTAAGGGCGTACTAAACTTAAATATAAAATTTCAAACTCCTAGCTCTTTTCGTTCTTGAGATATTTTCATCACAGACATATAGACAGATCCACTATGTTGCGCAAATCACTTTTTCGGGCTCAGGGGACCTCAAAACATGTATATCCATCAAAATCTCGACATCGGATTTTTGACATGATCACAATACATTCTCTCTATCTATATATTAAGATCAATCAATAGGTAAGAGAAAGTAAAAATTATCCCATCAATCGAGAACATTTTATTTCCTCTCTTTTCCTTTAGAAAAATTTGATTTTTTTGAATATATGATTTCTACCATGATTTCAATATGAGAGTTACGATATAATTAATATTTTCCCTTTTTCTGCTACTATGCCATTAGGGGTTTGAATATATTACATGTAAAGGGCTTTAAACTCTTTTTTATTTATTATGGTCAGTCTGCGTGTCTGTGAACAAAATATGTCAAGAACGAAAAGAGCTAGAAGGTTAAAATTTTATATTTAAGTTAGGCACTTCCATGGGATGTGACAGGAAGCTTTTGAACAAAATCGGCCAACGAGTACTAGTACTTTACTGATGTACTTTTCAATTTTTTTTTTTTTTTTTTCTCAAACGATTTTGATTAAAATTCTAAAATTATTGGTGCAGGTCGAGGGTCCGGTGGCCTGGTGCAATGGATAGCACGCCTATGCCCCGGAAAAGCGGAGATCCTGGGTTCGATTCCCGGGGGCCATGGGATGTTTGGCCTCACCAATAAAAAACACTCACAGTCTCGTTAAATATATCTATGACTTGTTTAGTCAGAATCGGGGTATTTTGAATACTATTATCTTATTCAAATATATAGAACTCGAAAAATATTTACTTAAAATTCAAAAATCAATTATTTTTTTAGATGATATTTGAAATGTATATTCTCATTTTGCTCTCAAAATTGTTTGAAGCACACTTTACTCTTTTTTTTTAAACATTCACACTCTTTTACCCATTCACACTCACAGTCTTTTCGGCAACTCAGGCCATATAAGACTTTTTACGATACCCGTTATTATGAAAATATACATATTGGGGTCCAGGCATTCTTATTTAAGCCATTTGGTATCCAATTAGCTTAAATAAAATCATCGGACTGCCTGGGATCCGAACCCGCGGCCCTTCACTTTACTCTTGTACTTCATAGCAAAGATAGGAGAAATGGTTATCATGGTAACAAAATATAAATATTTTCCCGTATTTATAAATTTTACATCTTGAATTTTAATGTATCGGTGGAAACTAAATATATGTCGAAACAAAAAAACTCTGGTGGGACAAGCACAACTTTCGATTACCGAAGGTAAAAACGTAAGAAGGTAATTTTGATGGATATACACGTTTTGAGGTCCCCTGAGTCCGAAAAAGTCATTTTTTTAGTAGAGATATCCAAAAATATTTACGTGACCTGCATGCACAAATTCCTTTCGGCATCACAGCATGCTTGTGAAATTTTAATTGAAAAATTAATGTATTAAATAAATATCATATGTATGATCTCACACAACTGTGGTTTTATTATTATTTGTGGCTATTTTCATGAACTGAACATTCATTTAAGAAAACGAAAAAATAACCATCAAGATTGAACAAAGCAACCCTTAGAATAAAAGTCTGTAGGTGTTGTCCCTGAATAATTTCCTCTTTTTTTTTGTGCTTTCATAAAAAATAAACGTAAGCTTATTCTCTTATTTTAGTCAAGTCATGCATGCATGTCATGGTATGGCATGTCCCCTTAAAGCTTTCTTTATTTACTGTTTATTTATTTGCAGGGACAAATTGATCAGTTTTTTTTTTTTTTTTTTTTGTTATTGAGAATGTTTTTAAAAACTTGCTTGCTTCCTACTTAAAAAGATAATATATCCTTGAAATTTCATTTATGGATAGAGATACGCTTTTTTTTCACTTGATTAGATTATAGGATTTCATTAAAGGATGAGAAAAAGGACTTTTTGAAAATAATCTTTTCTTTCCTGTACTTTTATAAATATACTAGCTGTATAGCCCGCTTGTCGCATTTAATATATTACAATACAAATTCAATATAATCTAAAAACATTTAGCACAGTAGGCAAGATTTATATCTCTGTGCTACAGCGAATTAAATTAAACTTTCAATTTTATGTTTTAATAACTAGAACTAGAAGAGTGGACGGGAGCCTTCCCGCGAAAAGCAGCTAGGTATAATAAAAAACTATATTTTGTTCCGTTTCGAGAGCTAGTCATATGCATCCTCAGGGTACGCAACACTTGCTGTTTGAATGCTACCGGATTGAAATTTTATATTTAAGTCAGGGAACCTCCCCGACACTCAGATTAAGCTTTTGAACAAAATCGGCCAAAAAGTACTAGTACTTGACTGGTGTACTTTTTCAGCTTTTTTCGATTTTCTCAAAATCCGCTCTAATGATTTTTATTAAAATTCATAAATCAATTATCTTTTACATGCTCTTTAAAATGTATATTCTCATTTTGCCTTTGAAATCTTTTGAAGCACACTTTATTCTTGTACAGTGTCTGACATTATTAAGTCCCACCCATGCGTTTTCTACTTGTGATTATTTCATTGTTTTTATAAAAGAAAATGAAAATCTTTATTGGAAATTTTCTGTTTGAATCATGAAAATTTCCATTAAAAAATATATAATATATTTTTAAAAACATCGAAATAATCACAAGTAGAAAAGGCATGGGTGGGACTTAATATTGTCCTTCACTGTAGGCCTACTTCATAGGAAAAAGGTAAGAGACATTGTTGCCATGGTAACAGAGTTTAAAATTTTTTTCCATTTTGATTAAAATTCATAAATCAACTATTTTTTTAGATGTTATTTCAAAAGTATATCTTTGAAATTTTTGTATTTATTTAGGATTGTCTATTATTTATGGTGTGACCGTGCTGGTCCAACTTTCTCTTACCGAAGGGTAAAAGAAAGTTGTGTCCTGTACGTCAGTCACACCAGATTTTTATAATTAGACTCACCCTTTTTACTTTTTTAAATAGTTATACTTGACCGTTCGTTCTTTGATTTCGCTCTTATTGCCTTCGGTATCGCTTTAGTTAACTTGGCTTAGTACGCGCGCGCACACACACACATTGCACCAAAAATAAAGTTATAAATCATAATTTGGTTTTTTTTTTCTATCAATAAGATGTTCAACAAGCCACAATAAAATTGCTATGTGCGTATATCAAATTAAATTTTTTTCTCTCTCTCTCTCTTTCTCCTTCTATAAGAAAAGGAGAGCCGACCGGCTACTCTTCTTCTGACGTACGATTATGGATCATGAAAGAATATTACTGAATTTATTTCTAATATTTCTTTCTTTTTTTTTAACTGACCATTGAAAGGGTGGAATTGTAATTCAATTCAATTATAATATCTGGTTGTTAGAGAATATTTGGGGGGGGGGGGGCTTAAAAATATCTCTTGGTCTTTGATTAGTTGGAGGCAGTGGCGGATCCAGCGGTGTTTCTCGGGGGGGGGGGGTAATCTGGAGTGACTGGTCGCACAGCACACATTTTTTTCTTAATTTCGGTAATTTAAAGGCGCATTCAGTACTTTTTTTCCAGAATATAAATACAAATCAAATTTTTAAGTATTAATTTTTAAAATTTTACATTAAAAATAATTTTTTTTTTTTTTTTTTTTTTCGAAAAAAAAGTATTTTTTTTAAATCCCAGGGGAGTAATCAGGGGCGGATTAAAGGGGGGCGAGGGGGGCGATCGCCCCCCCCCCCCCCCGAGAAGAAATTCACAATGTTATAAAAACTAGTAATCTAAAGAAATTATGATTTCCGGGCTTTAATTTCAATTGAATTTGTTACCAATCAATTTAAATAAATAGGAAAGGGGTCTAAATGGCCATAGATGCCCACAAAGTCCTTAAATAAAAAAAATAAAAAAAACCGCCCCCCCCCCGACAAAATTGCATTAATCCGCCACTGGGAGTAATTACCCCCTTTACCCCCCCCCAGTATCCGCCCTTGGTTGGAGGGAGGTCCAGGGATGTGACGAGGCCACGCATGGTGTACTAGGGTCTTTGTTAAAATTATTATTTAGTTTCGTGAAATAAAGAAAAGCTCGTGTTATTAATTGTTTAAAGTTGTGGCTGTGATGTGATTATAATGGAGGGATGGGGATATCAACCGAATTGGAATGCTCGAGGTTAAATAAGACTCCTGGCATTTGCAGGTTAATTTTTGGTATTGCTTGCACAAGCATGCTTGTGGCGAACCGAATGCTGGTACAAAAAGATTGTGCATGCATGCTTGTCAAGTTTGCAGTTACGTGTGTAGCCGCCTTAAGATGCCGAAGAGACAAAAAAATGAGGAAGGCAAAGTTACCTATTTATCAAATATTCAGTATTTATTATACTATATTTATGTTTATTTACTATATTTATAATAAATAAAATATACCAGTAAACCTTGAGTTTGCCAATTTCCTTATTTTATAATAATTTCACTCTGATTCAAAAATAAAACTATTTTTTTTTTAAATAGATTATGTCTCTGACCTTTAATGAAATTAAATGTATCCTATGAGCCGTTAAGGTCAATATTTTATTAATTCATATTTATAATATCGATATTGGATCTTCAAGGATGATGGCAATAATAATTTTTTTACTTTCTCTTCGCCTCCTGGGGTGGAGGTGAGAAAGAAGAAGAAGACAAATTGATATGAGTTGTTGTTTTATTTATACGGAAGTTTCCGAGACCTTTGCATTTGGGTGAAATTTAGTGAAAATTATGATGATCTGAATTGATTTGAATGCTGGTGTGATATTTTAAAATTTCTCTTAATTTTTTATTTATCCCCCTATTTATTTTTTCACAAACAAATAACTTTTATCTGTTTAAGTCTTTAAGTCTTAAAAAGAGACTCGATGTTGGTCAAACGATTCTTTATTTAACCTCACTCGTCAGTTTCGAGGACTAGTCGCTAACCATCCTCACGAACCTTTGTATGCAACATCAAAATAATATTCTTTTTTTCACCTTTTTTTCAAATAGAGTAAAATCCCTTTTATCTGCATGATGATAAAAATTTCGCCGTAGTATTAGCAATTATTTATAATAGTATGAGAAAGTTAAAACCCCAAACCAAACGGTTATTTGTTGGCCACATCATTTTATTAAAATATATGTTAAGGTTAAATTACTCATTTGGGAATGAGTCAGAATTTAGTAAAGGAGAGGTCCAATCCAGAAATCATAAAATGCGATTTTACTTTTTTTTTTTTTTTACATGATTCATACAAAAAAAAGTCACCAGATAGTAAAGATAAAGGTGAGAATGATATAAAACGCGTGGGCTAGCCTTCAAGAGGAAATTACAGGCAAATGATTAATCAATCAATAAGAGAAAATTTAATTAATAATTTCTAATTAATTTTTTAACTTTGGACTCAAGTGTGTGGATATCCCTCGGGCTTGGCGTAGCCGGTAGCGCGCCTGCCTTGTATACCAAGGGCCGAGGGTTCATATCCCAGGCAGTCCGATGATTTTATTTAAGCCATTTGGATACCAGATGGCTAAATAGAAATGCCTGACCCCACAATAGATATATTCTCTACAACAGTTATCGTCAAAGTCTTATATGGCCTAAGTTGCCCAAAAGACTGTGTGAATGTGAATGTGAGTGTGAATAGAAAAAAAGTGTGAATGTTTTTTTTATTTAAAAAAAAAAAAAAGTGTGTGGATACAAATAAAATTTTCCACGATTAAAATATTTTGCATATCAAGGATAGTGTAGGTGAAATTTACTTTCCATCTTTTTCCTGAACTCTTACTATATCGAACCCAAGATCTCCAGCCTGTGCTAGGCCTGCCTCATGCTCACTGATGCCCCGGAAAGGGTGGGTTCAATTTCCGTTGGCCCGCCAACAAATAAATACACTCACAAATTTAAAAGTAAAAAATCTGGTGTGACTGGTCACACAGGAGACATCTTTCTCTTACATTGGGTAAGAGAAAGTTGTATTCTGTGCTTGTCCCACCAGATTTTTTGTTTCGACATATATTTAGTTTCCGACAACACGGTATATTTGAATTAAAGATGTAAAATTTATAAACATGGGAAATTATTCATTACATTTTTAAGAGCATCTAAAAAAAAATTTTTATAACCCCTCAAAAATAATTGATTTACAATCGTTGGTGCGCATTTTGAGAAAATCGAAAAAAAAAACTGAAAAAATTCATCAGTAAAGTACTAATACTTTTTGGCCGATTTTGATCGAAAGCTTATTTTCACTTCATAGATGGGTGCCTAACTTAAATATAAAAATTCAACCTCGTAGCTTTTTTCGTTTTTGAGATATTTTGTTCACAGACAGACAGACCATATCGCGAAAACCTTTTTTTTTTTTTTATTCATGGAGCCTGCAAAGGCCGCTGAAGGCGGACGGCGCGGCTACTAATAAATTATTTTATTAAATAATGAAAATTATTTATTTATTGTATAAGTGAAACTAGCGAAGGAGAATTTATTTTCAAGTGGGGAAAGAAAGGAAGGATGTTGGATGCTGAGCAGGCCCGGCTGCATTTGCTCCTCTCTCTCTCTCTCTCTCTCTCTTGTCCTTGACTTCTTCTTGCCAAGTCCACTGACCCCCTAGACTCTAAAATATTTACTAAAAAATTTATTAAATATATAAATCAAAAAAATATATGTTTTCAGAGAAAATGACAAAACATCGGAGCTCAGTCGAGGTCATGACCTTTTTTGAATATTTAAGGTTCATCATAATTATAAATAAAAAACAAGATCACCACGGACAAGAATATAAATAAATAAATACAACGATACAATTCTTAAGGATATGTGTGGGCCACCATCGAGAGGTTTTTAATAAATAATAAATTATATATTATTTGAATTTTATATCCCGGATATCTTCTGAGTGCATTTTTATGATTTCGTTATTAAGAACCAGAGAGAGAGAGAGAGAGAATCACAAGTGGAATGAGAACAACTAATCAATGGCTACTATATAAAATTCGAATCTGTCTATCATACAAGATAAATATTTAAATTAAATAAATAAATTTTAAATTTAATAAAGCAGTTCATCTTTTATCGACTTGAATATAAATTTATTTACCAATGACTAAAAAGAGACTTTTGTGTTTAAGTGCTGGAAGTTAGGCAACCAAACTGCTAGTTGAAAAATTCATTGGAATCTTGGCCTAGTTTCCAGGGGCTTAAATGAACAAATTGGCTAAATGAATATAATTAATTTTAGAATAATAATTCAATTAATTTTTGCGTTTCTGAAGATTGATTTTTCAGGTGATAATAATAATTCAGAAATCAGAAAAGTAAGAAAATTGAACAGTGGCGGATCCAGGGGAGTTTCTCGAGGGGAGGGTAATCTGGTGTGACTGGTCGCACAGCACACAATTTTTTCTTATTATCGGTAATTTAAAGGTGCATTCTGTAGTTGTTTACCAGAATATAGATACAAATCAAATTTTAAGTATTAGTTTTTAAAATTTTATATTAAAAATACAATTTTTTCCCAAAAAAAGTATTTGTCTCAAATCTCGGGGGGGGGTAATTACCCCTTTACCCCCAACATCTCGAACGCCTCAGCAGTAAGCAAA
>JAKCPI010018974.1:0-56577 GCA_023213315.1 Euborellia annulipes | reverse complement strand
ACAAATAACTTTTATCTGTTTAAGTCTTTAAGTCTTAAAAGAGACTCGATGTTGGTCCAACGATTCTTTATTTAACCTCACTCGTCAGTTTCGAGGACTAGTCGCTAACCATCCTCACGAACCTTTGTATGCAACATCAAAATAATATTCTTTTTTTCACCTTTTTTCAAATAGAGTAAAATCCCTTTTATCTGCATGATGATAAAAATTTCGCCGTAGTATTAGCAATTATTTATAATAGTATGAGAAAGTTAAAACCCCAAACGGTTATTTGTTGGCCACATCATTTTATTAAAATATATGTTAAGGTTAAATTACTCATTTGGGAATGAGTCAGAATTTAGTAAAGGAGAGGTCCAATCCAGAAATCATAAAATGCGATTTTACTTTTTTTTTTTTTTACATGATTCATACAAAAAAAAGTCACCAGATAGTAAAGATAAAGGTGAGAATGATATAAAACGCGTGGGCTAGCCTTCAAGAGGGAAATTACAGGCAAATGATTAATCAATCAATAAGAGAAAATTTAATTAATAATTTCTAATTAATTTTTTTACTTTAGACTCAAGTGTGTGGAGAGCCCTCGGGCTTGGCGTAGCCGGTAGCCCGCCGGGAAAAAGTGTGTATTTTTTTATTTAAAAAAAAAAAAGTGTGTGGATACAAATAAAATTTTCCTCGATTAAAATATTTTGCATATCAAGGATAGTGTAGGTGAAATTTACTTTCCATCTTTTTCCTGAACTCTTACTATATCGAACCCAAGATCTCCAGCCTGTGCTAGGCCTGCCTCATGCTCACTGATGCCCCGGAAAGGGTGGGTTCAATTTCCGTTGGCCCGCCAACAAATAAATACACTCACAAATTTAAAAGTAAAAAATCTGGTGTGACTGGTCACACAGCAGACATCTTTCTCTTAACTTGGGTAAGAGAAAGTTGTATTCTGTGCTTGTCTATCCAGATTTTTTGTTTCGACATATATTTAGTTTCCGACAATCATGGGCGTAACTAGAGAATTTGGCTGGGGTGGGCCATGGGACCAGCCATCTTCGCTGGGGGGGGCAATGGGCCAAACTTTCCTCCAGGGGCTGGAAAGCCCCATATTTTTTCAATTTTTCTTGGGACAGGAAACTTTCTGGGGGGGGGACCACGAGCCTTCTAGAGGGGGGGGCAGGCCCCCCGGCACCCCCTAGTTACGCCCATGCCGACAATACTGTACATTTGAATTACAGATGTAATATTTATAAACATGGGAAATTATTCACATTTTTAAGAGCATCTAAAAAATAATTGAATTATGAATTTTAATCAAAATCTTTGGAGCGAATTTTGAGAAAATCGAAAAAAAAAAACTGAAAAAATTACATCAGTAAAGTACTAATACTTTTTGGCCGATTTTGATCGAAAGCTTATTTTCACTTCATAGATGGGTGCCTAACTTAAATATAAAATTTCAACCTCGTAGCTTTTTTCGTTTTTGAGATATTTTGTTCACAGACAGACAGACCATATCGCGAAAACCTTTTTTTTTTTTATTCATGGAGCCTGCAAAGGCCGCTGAAGGCGGACGGCGCGGCTACTAATAAATTATTTTATTAAATAATGAAAATTATTTATTTATTGTATAAGTGAAACTAGCGAAGGAGAATTTATTTTCAAGTGGGGAAAGAAAGGAAGGATGTTGGATGCTGAGCGAGCCCGGCTGCATTTGCTCTCTCTCTCTCTCTCTCTCTCTCTTGTCCTTGACTTCTTCTTGCCAAGTCCACTGACCCCCTTGACTCTAAAATATTTACTAAAAAATTTATTAAATATATAAATCAAAAAAATATATGTTTTCAGAGAAAATGACAAAACATCGGGCTCAGTCGAGGTCATGACCTTTTGAATATTTAAGGTTCATCATAATTATAAATAAAAAACAAGATCACCACGGACAAGAATATAAATAAATAAATACAACGATACAATTCTTAAGGATATGTGTGGGCCACCATCGAGAGAGGTTTTAATAAATAATAAATTATATATTATTTGAATTTTATATCCCGGATATCTTCTGAGTGCATTTTTATGATTTCGTTATTAAGAACCAGAGAGAGAGAGAGAGAGAGGGGGGGGGGGGAGAGAGAGACAAGTGAATGAGAACCACTAATCAATGGCTACTATATAAAATTCGAATCTGTCTATCATACAAGATAAATATTTAAATTAAATAAATAAATTTTAAATTTAATAAAGCAGTTCATCTTTTATCGACTTGAATTTGAAATTTATTTACCAATGACTAAAAAGAGACTTTTGTGTTTAAGTGCTGGAAGTTAGGCAACCGAACTGCTAGTTGAAAAATTCATTGGAATCTTGGCCTAGTTTCCAGGGGCTTAAATGAACAAATTGGCTAAATGAATTTAATTAATTTTAGAATAATAATTCAATTAATTTTTGCTGCTTGATTTTTCAGGTAATAATAATAATTCAGAAATCAGAAAAGTAAGAAAATTGAATGAAGCAGTCCAGGGGAGTTTCTCAGGAGGGGGGAGAGGATAATCTGGTGTGACTGGTCGCACAGCACACCATTTTTTCTTATTATCGGTAATTTAAAGGGCATTCTGTAGTTGTTTACCAGAATATAGATAGAAATCAAATTTTAAGTATTAGTTTTTAAAATTTTATATTAAAAATACAATTTTTTCCCAAAAAAAATATTTGTCTCAAATCTCGGGGGGGGGGGTAATTACCCCCTTTACCCCCAACATCTCGAACGCCTCAGCAGTAAGCAAATCCAAAAAACAAATCACCTCGACCATCAACACGCAAACCGACATCACACATCTCAAAAGCAAACACAAGGCTCGGAAACATCCAGCAATTCATCGACTTGGGGAGTAGGCAGATTAAACACAGGCACGATCACACACACCTCCTAAATCTCAGGAACAAATCCAAACCCCTAACACATCCACTAACCAAACCAATAACACCTCCGACTTGGGGAGTAGACAGATTGAGGCCCCGTAGTCAACCTAAACCGAACACAAACACAATTACCCAAACCCAACCTTCCTCCAGCTCTCAGAGACTAACCCAGGCCACTGAAGCATCCACCAAATTGACCTGGAGTAAACAAACCTCAACGATTCTCCCCCTAATCCCATACTCTTGAAAATGGCTCCAAAAGGATAGCAGAAACGTCGAGTAAATCTCATCATCACACGCGACTCAACCCGAGAAAACTTATCTTCGCATATATGAACCCCTCCCCCCTTTTTCCCCCCGTTTATTTTGAAAGTGGTGTAAGTCCATTTTTAAAAAATGAGATATCACATAATTTATGCTTAAATTAATGTAAATTTTCTGCGTATAACTAGCTAGAGGTAAATTTCTTAAAAAATTTCCATGTTTTGTACAATTGAAAATTGGTCTGTAAATAGATTTTTTAATAAACAGATAGCCATGTTAACCTTTCATTTTCTCGAAACAATAGAAAATGGACTTACACCACTTTCAAAATAAACGGTCATATATATTTAACAGGGGCCCCCCCCTTTACGCACCTTTAACCTCTTAATTTACCCTCTTATTTTAGATTTAATAAAAAATATTTTTGTCCAAATATTAAGGAAGGAATAAAATATTAAAACATTTTCCAACCCCTTATCAAACTCGGTCCAATAATTAAAATAAATAACCACGCACACACATCATGGGCTATCAAAAATAATGTTTCCCTAACAAGCCTATTATTGTCGAAACTTTTGCGGAAGAGAGTTGATCCCTGTTGTTTTGTAAAACCACCTGTTAGTCCCTCTATTAATACGTATGTTCGCATCTATAGAGATGCATATATCATCCTCAGGATCATTAGATATATACATATCTTCCTATTTAATTACTATCCATGCAGCTTTGCCAGAGGTTGATGTTGGTTGGCTGCACTGTCATCCTGCTCATATTCATTGATTATTCAGCATAAAATTAAATAAAAATCAATCTTGACTTTTTTTTCTATCTCTCTTCCTTTTTTTATTGAAATATCTTCAATAATATAGTATAGAGCAGTGATTTCCAAACTTTATGTTACCACGCCTCCCTTAAAAATATTTAATCTTATGACGCCCCCCCTCCCCCATTTTATAAAATAATACAAAAACAAAAATTTTTAATGCTAAAAAATATAATTTTATATTAAAGCGGAGTCAAAAAAAAAAATTCCTAGTTATTGAATGAAAATTTTGAATGAAAAATTACAATTATAATTTTGAAATTAAAATTTTCTTTTATTCTCGCCTCCGGCTCTTAAGAAGGCCGAAACGTCACAATAATTTTGGCTGCATATGACTAGGAATTTTTTTTTTTACTCCGCGAGAATAAATAAAAAAAATATTTTTTTTTATTTATTCTTATTTATATTAAAACTAGCAATCATTTGGAAAATTGGTCCTGGTGGCCAATATTCGCCCCTCCCCTTAGGCTAGTTATTTTATTTTGAAATTATTTTATTTTAATTTTAAACCCTTAATCCACCCCTGAGTAAAAGTATATTAAAGTAATTTGATTAACAAAAATATAGGCCAAATAGGAAGAATATAATGGTAAATAATGGTGACTTAAGAAAAGATTTTAAAAATGCCCTCGGGCTTGGTGTAGTTGGTAGCGTGCCTACCTTCTATACCGAACGTCGAGGGTTCGGACCCCGGCAGTCCGAAATGGATACCAAATGGCTTAAATTGAAATGCCTGGACCCCCAATATTTATATTATTAATTAATAACGGGTATCGTATAAAGTCTTATATGGCCTGAGTTGCCGAAAAGACTGTGTATGTGTGTGTGTGTGTGTGTGTGTGAGTGAGTGTGAATAAGAAAGTGTTTAAAAAAAAAAAGATAAAAAATAAAAAACAAATTTTTTTCAATGACACCTACACTCCCCCTCCCCTTTCAACAGCTTATATTCACCCTCTACCCTTAGTGAAATGCAAAATATTTAATTTCATATTCAAAAGAATCGTTTTTCGCAGTCAAATTATTTGTTTCTATCATTTTTTTTTTCAACGATAAAATGCATAATAATTACCTTTAATAAGACACTCAAGAGGGTGTGCTGGTTGACGGTGAGGTCAGGGTGGGTTACACTATATTAATTATTCACTTTGATTCACTTTAAACACAAAAAAAGAGCAAGCGCCTGCCGCCCGGCCACCCTCAACTCGACTGAACGAGAGAAACTTGTCTCTTCTCTCTTTGTATAGAAATAAAAAAAATCTGGTGTGACTGGCGCACAGCACACAACTTTCTCTTACCTTCGGTAATCGAAAGTTGTGTACTGTGCTTGTCACACCAGATTTTTTGTGTCGACATGTATTTAGTTCCCGGCAGTAGGGAATATTTGAATTCAGATGTAAAATTTATAAGTATGGGAAAATATTTATATTTTGTAACCATGGCAACCATTTCTCCTATCTTTCCTATGAAGCACAAGAGTAAAGTGTGCTTCAAACAATTTTGAGGGCAAAACGACAATATACATTTGAAAGAGCATCTAAAAAGTAATTGATTTTTGAATTTTAATCAAAATCGTTAGAGTGAATTTTGAGAAAATCGAAAAAAACTGAAAAAGTACATCAGTAAAGTACTAGTACTCTTTGGCCGATTTTGATTAAAAGCTTATTTTTCCGGTCCCGGAAGGTGCCTAACTTAAATATCAAATTTCAACCTCATAGCTCAATTCCTTCATGCTTAAAAGTGAACACAGACACACACACACACACACAGACACACACACAGACAGACAGACAGACCATGTCGCGAAAACCACTTTTTTGGATTCAGGGGACCTCAAAACGTGAAGATCTATCAAAATCTCGACATCGAATTTTTGACATGAATCCAATACTTTCTCTCTCTATATATATTAACATATATATAGAGGTAAGAGAAAGTAATAAAATAGATGGCCATAGCAATTCCCTTTTTATTAAAAGTAAAAAAATACCTTTTGCTCTAATCTAACTATATTTATAACTGGAAAATAATGTCAACAAGTGATTTGGAATATTCCAAGGCCTTTCTTAAATAATCAACCCTTCATCCCCCCAAATAAAAATAATAATCAACGCTATTTTTTGAATGTTTTCTATTTATTTAGCTTCGATTTAGCTAAAATAAATTTAAAAAACATTTTTTTCAATTTTTCAACCCTTTATCCAATCCTAATAAATAAAATAATTAACAATGCTATCGCCTTCAGGGAGCTTCGCGAATAGTCAGAAAAAAATTAACCCTGAAAACTTCCTTGGATCCGCCTTTGGGTTTTACACATAGTATAATTTTCTAGAATGAGTCGCTTTAAATCACTGGTTTAAAAACTTTATGTTACAACGCCTCCCTTAAAAATATTTAATCGTATGACGCCCCCTCCCCTACACATTTAATAAAATAATACAAAAACAAAAATTTTTAATAGTAAAAAATTTAAATTTATTTAAAAATATTTTTTTTATTTATTCATATTTATTATTTTAATTAAAAACTCCGTCCCAGAATCATCTAAATTATTTTATTATTTTATTTATAAAACTAGCAATCATTTGTAAAATTGATCTTGGTGGCCAATATTCGCGCCTCCCCTTAGACTAATCCGCGCCTCCCTAGGGAGGCGCGCCTCACAGTTTGGAAAACGCTGGTATAGAGTAATATTAATAAATAAACAAATAGGGCCTGAGAGAACAAACATTTTGATAAATATTATTTTAAAATTTCTTTTGTTAGTTTCTTTCAGGTATTTCGCTGCTGGACGGCGGGATCTAAGGAATTGCCGGAAGATTTAATCAAACAACCAATTCCTAGCAGAGACAATTTTATTGGTTAACGAGAATGCATCCTGTTCGTTTCGGCCGACAATAGGCCTTCATCAGAAGCTTATTTGTCTGAAATTACAATTACAATCATTTTACAATTATTTAGTCATCCGATTCTTATCTTTTCATCAATGATGAACTTATATAGGGCCTATAAATAATATATACAAAAATTTTTTCCAAATGTCAAAACAAATATTTTTGATTGTTCACTTTTTTTCCCATTCAGTCACATTCACACACACAAACAAATAGTCTTTTCGGCAACTTAGGCCATATAAGACTTTAAACAATACTAGTATTTATAATATATATTTATTTAGGGTCCAGGCATTCTTATTTAAGCCATCTGGTATCCAAATGGCTTATAATATAATATAATATATATATATATAATATATATATAATTATAATATCATTTTATGGACATGGATCAAGAGTTTGGAAGGTCAGTCGCAACCGACCATTTAAATAAAATAATCATCAAAATTCAAAATTGAAATGAAATTGGACGACCAGCTTCCTTCAAAGACCACATCGGGCCGAAGTCTCAAAATTATTCTTAAAAAATTTTAATTTCTTGTTTAATATCAGCTGTATTAAGATTTTTAATATACCATATTGGCCTACTCGAATATACAAAGAAATAACAGTTTTTTGCTTATAATAAATATTAAGATAAGATCAAATAAAATGTTTAGGAAAGCCTTTGGGGTATTTATTTATTTATAAACATATGATAAAGTTGAAAAAAAAACTCCTTATGGTGTGAGTGTGTATTCAGAAAATTATTATTATAATAATTCAAAAACCAAATAAAGACGTTATCGTGTTCTAAAAATTATGATACATAATCATAGGGAAGTAACAATTCTCCCCTCCGCTTCTCAAATAATATTCTAGAGACAATTTGCGAATATTTATTTTTAAGTATGGGAGTTGAGACTTCCCTATACCGACCAATCAAAGATTAAAGTAATTGCAAAAAAAAAAAAAATCAAAATTGAAGTAATGCTACCAAAAAATTAAGAATTTTTCATCCATTCTGAGTCAAAAAATCTGGTGTGACTGGCGCACAGCACACAACTTTCTCTTACCTTCGGTAATCGAATGTTGTGTACTGTGCTTGTCACACCAGATTTTTTGTGTCGACATGTATTTAGTTTCCGACAGTACGGTACATTCGATTTTCAAGATGTAAAATTTATAAGTATGACAAAATATTTATATTTTGTTACCATGGCAACCATTTCTCCTATCTTTTCTATGGAGAACAAGAGTAAAGTGGTCTTCAGAAGATTTCAATCACAAAATGAGAATATACATTTTAAAGAGAATCTAAAAAATAATTGATTTTTGAATTTTAAAAAAAATCGTTGGAGCAAATTTTGAGAAAATCGAAAAAAACTGAAAAAGTGCATCAGTAAAGTGCTAGTACTTTTTGGTCGATTTTGTTCAAAAGCTTCGTGTCACGTCCCATGGGGGTGCCTAACTTAAATATAAAATTTCAACCTCCTAACTCTTTTCGTTCTTGAGATATTTTGTTCACAGACACACACACAGACACACACACAGACACACAGACACACAGACAGACAGACCATGTCGCGAAAACCACTTTTTTGGATTCAGGGGACCTCAAAACGTGAAGATCCATCAAAATCTCGACATCGAATTTTTGACATGAATCCAATACTTTCTCTCTCTATATATATTAACATATATATAGAGGTAAGAGAAAGTAAAAAAATTTTTTTTAACACTCACACTTTTTCTCATTCACCCTACACTCACACACACACGCACAGTCTTTTCGGCAACTTAGGCCATTAAAGACTTTAAACGATACTCGTATTTATAATATATTTGGGGTCCAGCTATTCTTATTTAAGCGAGTCAAGAATTAAAATTAAATTAATAATTTTTTACACACATAAAACAGATTTATATATCAAGAACTGAAGGCCTCCCACCTGACCGGAGGGTTTGGACCCCACATGGTCCATAGTGAAGAGAAACTTAACTTTGTTGTTGCTTTTGAGGTGGAGATTTACCTTCCGGAGTTTGTCGACTTTATCCTGTTACACCCTGTATATAGTAGAAAAGTATTGGATTCATATCAAAAATTCAATGTCTGATTTTGATGGATATACACGTTTTGAGGTCCCCTGAATCCAAAAAAGTGGTTTTTGCAACATGGTCTGTGTGTTCATTTTTAAGCATGAAGGAATTGAGCTATTAGGCTGAAATTTTATTTTTAATTAAGTTTCCGTCCTGAAGCGTGAAAATAAGCTTTTGACCAAAATTTGCCAGACTACTAGTACTTCATTGATGTAGTTTTTCAGTTTTTTTCGATTATTTCAAAATTCCTTCCAACGATTTTGATTAAAATGCAAAAATTAATTATTTTTTAGATGCCCTTTAAAATATATATAGTATAAGGGTATTTTATGGCTGGTGGAATTTGTATCAGGAATGAAAGTTGGAAGAAAACTCAGCCAAAATTTTTACTTTAAAAATATATTTCAACAAACAGCTGACGTTTCGGTTTTGGTCAAAGCCATCCTCCGAGCTGCTATTGGTCATCATATACATATATTTTGAATTGTATCAGGTATTAAAAATAATACATTAATGGTATTAAAAATAATTCAAAATATATGTATATGATGACCAATAGCAGCTCCGAGGATGGCTTTGACCAAAGCCGAAACGTCAGCTGTTGAAATATATTTTTAAAGAAAAAATTTTGGCTGCGTTTTCTTCCAACTTTCATTCCTGATTAAAATGTATATTCTCATTTTGGTTAATGTAGTAAAAAATGTAATAAATGTAAAAAATGTAATTAATTAAAAAAGTAAAAAATGTAATGTAAAAAATGTAAAAATGTAATTAAGCCTAATGTAATAAATGTAAAAAATGTAAAATGTTTGTAAACATTAACTTTAAAATAACGTTGACTGGTGATATGGGGTTGTGGGAGGTGAATTACAACAATCAAAATAAAATAGCCACAAAACAAATATTACTTTCTCTTACCCTATATATGAAATATATAGAAAGTATTCGATTCATGTCAAAATTTCGATGTCGAGATTTTGATGGATCTTCACGTTTTGATTTTGTTAATTCATAAACAGACGGATCATTTTTTCTCAGGGACCTTAGAATTTTTTTTACACATTACAAATAGATAAGAATAAAGCCCTTGTGGTAGAGTATTCGCTTGTGCTAGGGGTCAAGTGTCCGTCTCCTTATTTATTTCAATTTTATTGACTATTAATAAAATAGCCTCCGAAAGACCTTAAAAAGGATAAATTAAAAATTTCTCCTATAAATGTTAGTAAATGGTCAACAAAGTTGAGTGAATTTATTCGTGCATTAAAATCTCTCTTCTGGAAGATAACTATTTTATTATTATGATTTTTTTTTCTTCTTCCTTAGAGGGCGTTCATCTTTTCTCCCCTCAATGTGATATATTTGTGTTTGCTTTTATCGATGACTAATCGGCCAAAACCTTTTCTATATAAAGGGTCAATATCTTCAGCAAGAACGAAACGGACGGCCAAAAGAAGAAGAAGAAGTGAGCGTGGCGAGTGCGCTGCTATGAGGAAATGGTAAGGCAAAAAAAAAATTCCAAACATAAAAAAAAGAAGAGTAGTAGTAAAAAAAAAAAAAAAATAACGCAGTGAAATTCCTTTTTAAGAGGACTTGGAGGGAAAAAAAGAGTTAGAAATTGAAGGTCTCTGTCTTTAAGAGAGTGTCAGCATTGATAAAAATTTCATTAAAATATTTATCTATTTATTTTTCCCGTTTATTTATTTATTTATTTGCATAGATATTTAAATTTAAATATTTATATAAATTACCTATTATTCTTTGATGGTGTTTTTTTTTTTTTTTTTTTTTTTAATATTTAATTAAACGATAATCGCTTCCTGTTTTGATTTTCCCTTATATGTACAATCAGCCCATGCACACATGCGTTTTGTGCATGTGAATATTTTTATTTTATTTTTAAATGGAAATTTTCGTGGTTCAAAACCTTGGCATCCCATACGTACAGTGAGGGACAATATCAAGTCCCACCCATGCGTTTTCTACTTGTGATTATTTCATTGTTTTTAAAAAAATATATAATATTTTTTAATGGAAACATTCATGGTTCAAATCTAGAAAATTTCAATTAAAGATATACATTTTCTTTTATAAAAACAATGAAATAATCACAAATAGAAAACGCATGGGTGGGACTTAATAATGCCCCTCACTGTACGTATTTTCTAATCACAGTGCATATTTGGTATTTACTGAGTGTAAGGATTGTAGTGAATTTTACAACAAATTCAAAAACAATTTTTTGTTATTAAAACAATCTAATTTAAAAAAAATCTGGTGTGACTGTCACACAGCACACAACTTTCGGAAAAATATTTATATTTTGTTACCATAGCAACCATTTCTCCTATTATCTCTATGAAATACAAGAGTAAAGTGTGCTTCAGAAGATTTCAATTGAAAAATGAGAATATACATTTTAAAGAGCATCTAAAAATTAATTGATTTTTGAATTTCAATCAAAATTGTTGGAGCGAATTTTGAGAAAATCGAAAAAACTGAAAAAGTACATCAGTAAAGTACTAGTAGGTTTTGGTCGATTTGGATTAAAAGCTTATTTTCACGCCCTAGGGGGGTGTCTAACTTAAATATAAAATTTCAACCACCTAGCTTAATTCCTTCATTCTTGAAATTGAATCCCGACAGACAGACAGCCAGACAGACCATGTCGCGAAAACCACTTTTTTTTGGATTTAGGGAACCTCAAAACATGTATATCCATCAAAATCTCGAAATCGAATTTTTGACATGAGTCCAATACTTTCTCTATATATTAACATATATACAGAGGTAAGAGAAAGTATCGAGGAAATCCTCTAAACGTGTGTGGGTAGAGGTCTCGAGGCCAAAAATCCGAATTGAAATTCAATATTTCCCTCGAGGAAATTCTTGGGGATGCCCTTCACGTGTATCGGGGCCTTAAGAAACCTTACAGAACATTATTATATATATAGACTTTTGTCTTTAATTCAAAATCATAAGGATTTTCTACCTTATTCCTCTCTAGAGACTATTAATTCATAATATTATTTGATATAAGTCTTTAGAAAATGAAGCCACCAAGTTTCTTTAATTCACGTTATATTAGTTTATTTGTCACTAATTTGACATTTATATTTCATATATTAATAATTCATTAATAATCAAAGTTAATTTCTACAAATCTTTATTGCAGTAATGATGATAAAGATATAATTTTTAATATTTGCAAATAAACTAAAGCAAGGAAGAGGTAAGAACCTGGTTGTTTGAAATAATGGAAAGACGATGATTTAAAAAAATATTCTTTTACTTCTACTCCTATTTTTTATTATTAATATTATCTTATTATAGAAAGATTTAAAACTAAAATATTTACCATATTTAAGACATAATCCGAACTGATAAAGATTTACTTCTAAAACCTCCTCAATAAATGCATTTGGATAATTAACCCATTGAACTTCATATAATGTTTTGAAAGCCATTAATAAATGATATATATACGAGTTCTTCAAACTTTTTATTAAAACTAAAATACCTGCTGAATATTAGTATAACCTTAAAAATAAACAAATAAATGATTATAAAAATAAGTATTTTAAATTACTAAATTACCAGTAATAATAAACTCCTGAATAATTATTACACTAAATAAAATTACAATTATTAAAATAAAATGCACAATATGTCACCTTGAATACGTCTATAATAACATTGTTGAAAATCAACCGCCAAAATTATGCCAACTTACCAAATGAAAAGTAACTAACTTAATCTTTTTTAAATTTTTTTAAAAATCACTAGAACTCCACTTATTTTTCCTATGAATTATTTTAAATATTTAAAAAAAACTAAATTGGTATTCGCATCACAGAGTATATATATAAATATATAAAGTCGCATGGCCAGAGACGGTCTCTTGCGCTCAATTCAAATTTCTAGGTCAGTATCACTTGAATTTTATTCATATTTGAAAAGGGTGAAATATTTTGAAGATATAAAGTAAAAATGTTTTAAATTATAATTTACAATAACTTTTTTAAAGAAACCCTTTATAATCTTTACAAAATACAAAAAAAAAAAAAAAAAAAAAAAACCCGAATATTTAATTCAAATAGGCGAAAAATTTTACCCCTTCAGGGTCTTGGTAACTACTCAAATGTTTTTATCTTTAAATAAAATTATATTTTTTTTCTTTTTCCTTCAGAGTTAAATACACAGAGTATATATATAAACAGAGAGCGTACTCAATGTTAATTTCTGGTTTTGTCCGCCATCAGGGTGGCACAATCAGAACGCAGGGAATTTGCGCAAAATTCAAACCAAATTTTAGCCGCTAAATTTAAAATTATGTATTTCGTGTAAATATATATATATATTTATTGATTGATTTTTTTTTTTAATTATATATATTATTTTTTTGTTAATAAGTAATTTTTAATATAGAAAGAATCTGGGTATTTTTTATAACATAAACATCAGATATTTTGGAAAGATAAACTATTTATTTAAAAAAATACAGATAAATACATTTTATACCTTTTGGGGTACAGAATACAAAAAAAGAAATAAAAAAATTTATAATATGTAAAAATGAACAAAAATACACAAGAGATAAATAAATAAAGTTAAATTGTCATTTGTTATAGATGTGTGACGATCTGAAAAAGAATCAAAATTAGTAACATAAGTTATTGGTAAATTAGGCGAGTTGTCCAGTTGATAGTTTTGTCGAAGAATAACATCTGAATCCTCAGCAAAAGAAAAAACTTCTAAGGAATTTGATGTATCATTTAATGGATGATCTTTCTCCATTTCTATAATAAATTTTAAAGAATATTTGGTGTTCTCAAACTATTGTCAAAAATATTGACAATTGTTTGATTTTCACTAATATTTATCATAGTTTTATTAGAAAAATTACTTATCTTATTGGATGTTTCCATTTGTTGTGAAAGATCTCACAGGTGACTGTTATTTTTAGGAATACTGTGCCCAAATCGAATGATCTTTAGGTTATCAATTTCATTAGTTTGTCATAATTATTGCAATTTTTTGCTAAACATTTTCTTTCCTAAAAATATAAATGGAAATGTAGTTAATAAACATATAAATATAATTAAAAACATTTTTTAAGTATATAATGAAATCCAATACTTATCTCTTGAATGACAATTTTAACGTATTTGACAATATTTGAATATAATATATATAGAAATCACATGATCATTTCATCGGTTGACTACCCTGCTCTCTAGCGGATTAAAGTGTCAAACTCTCACTGGGGTGGCATACGTGACGTCACACAATTTCAAATTCTCCCATTGGAGTGCACCCCCCTGGTTAAATATTTGATATTTTTTTTTTTTAACGAAAAAACTTAACCTTCAAATTTCCTATCTTTTTTCTCTATCTCAGATTCATTATCATTTTCTTATGCTTTTGCTTTCGACCTCAACTCACACTAAACTCACATTCCCTGTTCCGTGATTCAGTCTGCTACGGTCTTTATTCAGTTATTTGTCATTCTTGAATGCACAAACTAACCTCATTTATATTAATGATTTTTCTTATCAGATGAAAATTAAAATTTCAATTGTAAATCATTTTACTAAAATCCAAAAATACTAAATTTAAATATTTTCAAAACATATAAATACTGTCAATTCATTAAACTGTGCTCATTTGCAAGGCCAGCGAGCACAGGTAACTTTCAAACACTCTCTCTTTTTGTTTTGGGAATCATCTCTTCTCTCTCCTAGATATTCACGATAAAAATTTCAATCAGGTGAAATTTATTCTTAAAGACCCACCTGTTAAATTTTAGATTCATGTGATTAGAAAATCATTTTATTAGCTTTAAATATATTGCCATCTTTTAAATTCCTTTATAATACATTTTATATCAATAATAATGTCTTTTGCTCCAAGATTTGTAAGATTAACTGTAAGTATTTTTTTAAATCAATTATTAAATATTAAGATTTAATTTTTTCGAAATTTTTTATTAAAAAAAGTAGAATTTATGTTAAAATCATATATGATTTTTAATAGAATTAATACTTGTGGTCTTTAAATTTTTTCTATTTAAATTAACAAAATTTCGAAAAAGATTTTAAAAGTGGGAGGTAAAAGTTCTCCAAATTCTAATTTAGTCTGAAAATATTAAAAGGAAGGAAATACAATAGTAGAGCATCCCTACGAGTTTTCTTATGTGATTATTTCATTGTTTTTATAAAAAATTTTATTGGAATTCTCTTCTATGTTTGAACCTGAAATTAAAAAATGTTTCATTAAAAAAAAAAAAAAAAACAATGCAATAATCAAATGAACGTTTGGAATGCTCACTCTACTACTAGATTCGATTTATACTTTTTTTTTGTTCATGTTTTTAGTCAGATTGATATAAAGACAAACGGGTAGGAACTTTGCTAATACCTCATAGCTATAGAAAAGTAATTTGTTTTTATTTTTAAACAGAAATTTGCAAGAAATTCCTTCAAGAATCTTATAAATCAAAGAAGCCTAATGACTGCACTTGATCCAGTTCAAGCTAAAGCAATGCATGAAGATTGCATTCTAGTCGATGAAAATGATAAAGTATTAGGTAAAGCATCAAAATACGACTGTCACAGAAAAGACCACCAAGGAAATCTTCTCTTACACCGAGCTTTTAGTGTATTTTTATTCAATTCCAAAGGAGAGTTGCTTCTTCAAAAAAGATCTAAATATAAAGTCACTTTTCCAAATCATTGGACAAATACTTGTTGCTCACATCCACTTCACACTATAGATAGGGAATTGGAAGAAAAAGACGCTTTAGGAGTGCGAATAGCAGCACAAAGGAGAATGAACCACGAACTTGGAATCCCATTAAATGAAATTAACCCGGAAAAAATGAAATATCTCACAAGAATTCATTATCGAGCGAGTGAAGATAATTTATGGGGTGAACATGAAATCGATTATATAATATTTCTTCAGACAAATGTCAAGTTAGATCCTAATCCGGAAGAAGTAAGTGAAATCCAATATGTGACCAAAGAGAAATTGGATCAATTTATTGTCGAATCCAAAGATCCAATCACACCATGGTTCAAATTAATTGTACAAAATAAACTTAAACTATGGTGGAATAATTTAGATAAAGTTCATGATTTCAAAGATAATGCCATACACCGCTTTCTTTAATTTCTGTTCTCTTTTTTTAATCTCTTTTATTAAATTTATTAATATTTTTACTAAATCTAACACATGTTTATTTAATAATTTTAACTCTATTCTATAAAATTGTTTTTGAACATTTTTCTTAAATCACCTTAAAAATTTGTTGCCAAAAATTAGAAAATTAAAATGCACAAAAATGAACTAACATATTTAAAAACTTATCAATAACACTTTTTATCTTCAATACGGAATTACATATCTTTTATTGCGGGAAGGGGGAGGAAATTATTTCTATCTAAGTTTACATCAGATATTGTTTTTGAAATAATTTTCTATTACCTTTTTTTTTCTTTTTATCTTTTGTTATATAAGCTAAACTGTTAGATATTCCGTAAAAAAAATAGATATTTTTTTCTATGTAATTGTAAATAGTTTTTTTAATTATTTGTTCATATTTTTTCTGATTATCTAGAAAATTATGAAAAACTCGGATATTTTTTTAGTGCGATCTTCATATTTAATTTTTTTTCTCTGAGCTGGAATCCATTTTTGCTTTCCAGGATTCTTGCATTATAAATAATACACGTTAGGTTCTCATTTTTATATAAGAAAACGATGATATTCTCCCCATCTCAAAGCCACTGACAATTTAGTCTTGTAAAGCGGGTCCTAAACGATCAATATTTACGTCAATATATTGCACAATATTTTGTTCAATAGTATTACTTAAGATGTAAATAGTGGCTGTGTATGTTGAATTAAAGGAGATATGGAAACAGAGCCAGCCAAAAATAAAAATCTCTGAGTATTACTTGCTGCATCCAATATTATTGCTTAATAAATTAGTTCGCGGAAGATACTTGTGCAGTCAACATGTGGATTAATAAGAAAATAGTACACAAAATTGACGTAAATATTGACCGTGTAGGGACCTCTTAAGAAATGTTTTTCTATTAATATTTTCATCACGTTTGTTAAAATAAAAATATTTTCTTAAAACTTGTAAAATATTTATAATGAGAAATTATATAAATGTTAAAAATTATGGAAAATGGGTCTTTTTGCTTCAAAAAAATATATTTTTATGAAAAGTTATTTATTATACAATTTAATATTTGTGAAATATATACATAATATATTATTAATACCTTTAAAAATTAACGATCAATAGCTTCTAATGGTAAAATATGACATCCAAGTAATCCTTGACCTTCCCATACATGAGGAATTAATGATACAATTTTTGTTTCATTTCCCCGCTGTAATTTTACTCGAATTCTTTGATTGATTGAATTTTTAACCACTTCTTTTATATCTTCAAAAGTTTTAAAATTAGTAGCATTCACGGAACCAAATTCAATTATCAAATCTGCTCGCCTTAAACCCTTTAAAGAAAAAAAAAAAATTTTTTTTTCCTTTTAATAAAATTTACTAGAAATTAAAAAGAGACTAGATTATTACTTACAGCTTCAAAGGCAGGTGATCTCGGAGTGATAACACCAATCTTAAAAAAAGGGTCTGAATATACGACTGGAGGGGGTTGAACAGGCTTAATATCATTTTGGATTTGTGTATGAAGAAAATTCAATCCTTCTTCGATCTTATGCATAATATCCTTGTAATCATTTTGGAGACCTAGAAAAAATGGAAAATATTTAAAAATTATTAAAAGATGATAAAAATTGCTTAATAAGAAAGTAGGAATTAAATTTTTACTTAAGGAATGATCCAATAATAAAACTTGGAGATATATTTATTTTTTGAAATAATATATATATTTTATAAAAACTTCATTTTTATAGAATGGTGTTGTAGATATTTATGGATTTGAAAAAGAACGCAGATTGAAAAAATGTAGAATCATTTCACTAAGGAGAGATAAAAGTCAAAAATTGTGTGATATGAAAGTAATAAACATATAAGTTGCTGATAAATAGGGTTGACAAGGTCAGGACTGCAAGATAGTTAAGAAAGTCGAAACTTACTCAAGTTTTTTTCCTATTTTTTTTTGACATCTTTAAACTTTAAACGATATTTATTATGTTTGCCCTAGACCTATGGCTCAGGGTTAGAGCATTTACTTCTGTTACCCAAAGATTCATAACCCTTTTCATGCGACAAAAATTTATTTCAAGTGGATTGGCTACCAAGCTAATTGAAATAAATATAGACGAGGTCTAAATGGTCTTCGATGTCGAAAAAGACTAAGTGAAATTAAAAAAAAAAAATTATGTCAATAAAGATATATAATATATGAACATCAGATTAGTGAAGTTAAAATAATACCAGGGGCGTATATAGACATTTTTTTCTGGAGGGGGGCTCCGAACTCTTTTAAATATCCCCCCCCCCCCCCCAGGGCCGGAACTACGAGATTTTTAAGGGGGGGGGACAAAATTTAATTTGCCGCCCCTTCCTTAAAATTTTCTATACAAAATTCATATCATTTTACCTTTTTTTTTAGTAAATCTTTCTTTAATTGCCGCCCCCTGATATCTGCCGCCCGGGGCACATGCACCCACTGCCCCCTAGATCCGGCCCTGCCCCCCCCCTCATATACAAAAATATTTTTAAAATACCGAGGGGCCCGAAGCCTCTTAAAGAGAAATTTTCGTTATTTTTTTTTTAAATTCAAATATGTATATTAATACATTTCATTTTTTTATTACTTTTATTTATGCGACGCACTTTTTCATAGAAAAATATAAATATTGGCCATATACCCGTATATATGTATAAAGATTTGAAAAATTTCGGCAGGGGGGCCCTTATCCCTCCTAATATACGCCCCTGAATAATACAAAAGCTTCAAGTATGTTTTTTTAAAGCTAGTAGTATTAGATAAATTTGAGAAATGAATGCAATGGAAATTCATAATAAAATTAACAAAAAATTCGCAGCCTTTTTATTAAAATATTTTTATTACAATAATTTTGTTTCAACAATGTTTCTATCCTCAAGTCTTTTTCATCAGCGCAAAATACTTCCAAAATAAAATCTGATTGACAAAAAATTTGATTACATTCTCTGCCTATAGGCTTGCTATAGCAAAACTATAATCTTTGCTGGGCAAATTAAAAGATCAAACTTTTGTCAGCGAGAGTTTTAAATAATTCTGCACTGAATAAGACCTGATGACTGCAAAATCCCTGGAGAAACGTTGACAATAAATGAGCAAATAAAAATAAATAAACTTAGCTTTCTAAGCTCATACTCTGTAAGAAACACACATCGAATTAAATTATTAAAAATTAAACAATAAAACTCAACTTTATAATATATTAATCTTGTAAGTCTGTCCATCAAAAAGAAATCTACAAAGGAATAAACACAGAAATCTACTTATGGTTTTTAGTCGCTAGAGCTTATATACAGAATGATTCACAGGAAGAGAGAATGAATTCTAATTAGAGAATCATTCTAATCGTTGAACAGCCACTTCTCTTATCAACATGTTAGAAATTATATACATTTCAGAAATAGTGGCTGGATTAATTAATATATATATATGGGTGATTCTACGCTATTTGGATTTTTTGTGTCCAGAATCCAAATATACTCTGTTCAATTTAATATTCATGATTTCCTTAGTTGACATTATTTTCGTATCTGTAATGATAAAGGCCAGAAGATATTTTAATTTTTTTGAGTTTTATTAGCACCAGAAGAAATATGTTACCTGAAGAAAGACACTATTGGCAGAATTGTGAAAATTAAGCTAGGAAAGTGACAGACAATTAACTATTTATAATGAAAGCTGAATTAATATTAAAAAAACATACATATTATATCTATAAGATATTAAGGAAACAAAATTTCGTCCCTACCCGTGGGCGGGTATTTTCCCTGACAGAGTTTTTTTTTATTACATTTTTTGGCATCGAAGGCCATTTAGACCCCGTATCTATTTATTTCAATTGGATTGATAGCTAAATCCAATTGAGATAAATTTTTGTCGCATTAGACGGAATGCGAACCCTTGAATGTGCCTGAATAATGACAGCTAAACTAATGACAAAACCACACATTACGTTAAAAAAAACAATACGCGTCTTTCTTGCCAAAGTTTCGACGTAATTCATGACATTTACATACAATAAACATTGCATTGTACATATGTAGAGTTACGTAACGATAAAATATAAAGAGATTTATTTACCAGAATAAATACTGCATCGACTGGCCCAAACACACTTTATGACAATTCAACAATAACTAAAGCTATATTATTTGATTATGCTCAACGCCGTTAGCTTGCTTCTTACTTCAGACTGTACTATGCCTGTTATTCATGGCCATTGTTATCCTTTGGCAGTTTTTATGATAAATTTTTATCTTTTAATTTTTCCAGAATAGATGACATCATTTTTAGGTCACGTGAAAACAAGTATTTTTTTTTATAATAACAAATACTTTTAAAATGTATTTTCATTAATTATGTTTTGGGGTTTACTTATGTTTATAATTATGGTAAAAAATATTATGTCAAGTTAATAAATAAATGAGCGTCGAACAAAACTAGTAAAAAAACTAGAAATGGGACACCCAGAATACTGACATTTATGACTATTTTCAACTATTAATTCCTAAAATGAAACAGTTATCGTGAATTGACTAAATGGCCCCAATAAAACACGATATTCTTTATTATTTAAGAATACAGTATCAATAATATAATTATTTTAACATATATTTTTTCCACTGACCAATAAAATTCAAATAGCGTAGAATCACCCATATATATGAAGATAAGTTTTCTCGGGTTAAGTCGCGTGTGATGTTGAGATTCACTCCACGGTTTGTCTCTCTTTTTGGAGCCATTTTCAAGAGTATGGGATTAGGTGGGAATTGTTGAGGTAGTTTGTTTACAGGGTCGCAGTCTTGCTGGTCCCCAGGTCAATTTGGGTTTGTGTTCGGTTTAGGTTGACTACGGGGCTTCAATCTGCCTCCCCAAGTCGAGGTGTTATTGAAATTGTATTCGTCGCGAAATTTGAGATGTTAATCGTTAGTTACGATTTCTCGGATATGTGGAGGCACAATTCTATGAATTAGCCCATCTAGTCCAGTCGACGCCACAGCCTGATCCGCTCGAGAGTGGAGCCATGGGCTTAGTCAAACCAATATTTTTAAAATAAATAAATCATGTTTTTTTAATGCAACTAAAGGGTAAAACCTACTTTTAAGATAACATTTAAGAAAGCTAAGCATTTTGATGCTTAAGGTCAAAGTTCTACTTTCGAGCAGATCAGGCTCTTGTGATTTCCTCTGTACAACTAATTAAATGAAATGCAAAGAGAATCTTTTAACGATTACCGAATAGATAAGATGAGGGCCTGAGCCAAGAATGTTTGGCCTTTATTTTCAAGGGATTTTGAAAAGGTGAGGGACCACCACAGGCTAAGTCCTTATGGTTATATACAAGTCTTCCTTTAATGGGCGGCCTGACTACTATATATATAATTTCTTTAGAAATATAGCAATCAGAGCAATAAATTGATTTTGTTAATAAAATGTAAAACTTAAAAAGATTAATCAAAGCAATTTGAGATTATGTGGCACAAACAAAAATGTTGCCAAAGGAAAATAAGGATTTTTTAGTATAAATAGTTACAAATGTCAGTCAGCTGATGACTTCTGTGTCTGACGTTTAAATGTTAACATTTTATATTTGACAATATTTAAATAAATTAAAATAAAAACAAAGGTTACACTTACAAATTATTCGTTGTCTGGCATGTCGAATCTTATAGATATCCATTCCATGATAAGGATAGCCCTCTTTATCCACCAAAGGTTCATGCATTCCAATGTTTTCCTAGAAAATAAGTATTAAAAATTTTTCACTATGTTAAAAAGAAATATTTAAAAAATACAAGTAATGTAAATTAAAAACCTCATCAAGTATTTGTTTATTTTCGTTGATTTCTTTTTCGATCCTTTCCTTTTCATCTATTAATAATAAAACATCTTCTCGAGTATAAGTTTTAGTTGTCTCTGGCTCTTGTTGTGCCATATTATTTAATTTTAATAAACACTTTTAATTTTAGTTAACTTAAAATTTGTCAAAAACGATTTAGTTGTTTTCTCTTGAGTTGAAAAAAATGACTTTTAATTTCAGAGCATTTCAGAGGTTAATTCATTCCCATTCATGGAAGATAAAAAAGAGAAAGGGCATTTCATTTGCTATGCGAAATAAGGTGGAAGACTGGATTTTAAAATTAAATTTCTTAAAATATTTATTTTAATATTAATAGGTAAAAAAATTTTGTATATTTTTTTTTTTTAAACCATTTTTAAAAATAATATATATATCAGTAGTGCGTTGGTCATCGCCCGTTAAATATTTTTTTTCCTGGTTAGACCCAAAGCCGTGGGGGGTGGGTAATTTCTGTTTATGTAAATGATTTCTTAAATTTCTAAACTAAACAAAACTAAAACAGACGGTAAAGCATTGTAGCTCACTGCCATGGGAGAGGGGGGGCAGTTAAATGGGAAATAATTTTATTTTCTAGAAGATTCCTGTATTTTTTAGATAGGCGAAGGAGCAGGTGCAGCCAAAAAATAATAATAAAAGCCTCTATTTAATACAATTCAATGAGACGTTTCGGGTGAATTTTATTTACCCATCTTCAGTCTTTCAAAATTGTTAAAAGTCCTGGAGTTGGTCAATAGGGCAATATATGTAAATTTATGTATCATATGTCCTGACGATGGGCCATCGTATTTATTTAGTGAGAATGATGAATGTATTGTATGTAATCCTGAATTTTTTTTATAATTTTGAATGTATAGGCGCAAGGGGGGGGGGCTGTGCTACGAATGCACAGACCGCATACGCAACTCCTCATTTAATTAATATTTCGAAACAATTTAATGTAAATATACAACTTACATATAAGCGCATGTATACATGCAGTAGCGTCTGGCTTTGAGTGAGGGGGGGGGTCGAAGAATGCTTTAATTAATAGTCCAAAACTGGGGGAGGGGATTAGATCTTAATACGATTTCTTTCGGATTTTGGCCTCTTGCCCCACCACTAGTCTCCTGTCGCTTTTTGATGGTGCCCCCTTCGCTCCGTTGCCAGGCATTGCGTCTCAAGACCTAATGATGCCTATTCTCCAGGCGTTCAGACAAAGAAATTAAGTACATTACATTGCAGGTATTAATTATTTCCTTAAGAGTAAAGTGTGCACTCCACTTTCTCTTATCTTCGGTAATTGAAAATTATGTACTGTGCTTGACCCACCAGATTTTTTGTGCCGACATATATTTAGTTTTCACCAGTACATTAGAATTTAAAATGTAAAATTTATAAACATGGGAAAATATTTATATTTTGTTACCATGGGAACCATTTCTTCTATCTTTACTATGAAGTACAAGAGTAAACTGTACTTCAAACAATTTTAGAAGAAAAATGAGAATATAAATTATAAAGAGCATCTAAAAAATAATTGATTTATGAATTTTATTCAAAATTATTACAACCAATTTTGAGAAAATCGAAAAAGACATCAGTAAAGTACTAGTACTTTTTGGCCGATTTTGATTAAAAGTTTATTTTCACACCTCAGCAGGATATCCAACTTAAATTTAAAATTCCAACCTCGTAGCTCTTTTTCTTCATGCTTTATTTTGAACATAAACAGAAGAGGACACAGGGGGCATCAAAACCTGTATATCCATCAAAATCTCGACGTAGAATATTTGGAATACTTTCTCTCTATGTTTTACTCGTAATTAAGATGAGTGAAAGTAAAATTTCTATTTTCTGCTAGAAAATTTTTTTCATAGTTACTCCCTTATTAACAACAAAATCTTGCACAAAGACAAATTTCCTGTAAGTAAGTTGACTTTTTAAAAACCTGGAGAAGCCGAAAAGAAGTAGATTTTCATTCGGTTCGTAAAAATTTGTATTCAATAAAAATAGTTAATTGTTTATAAACAATTTTTTTATTTATTTTAAAAGATGGTTAATCAAAAGAATGTTTTCTTCAAAATTCAAAAAAATATCCTTTTTTTGGATACTAAATAAAAAGTATTATATTATTAAATTTTTATTCCTATAAATAATATTTATTGATTGAAATTTCCAGTTCCATAGAGTTACTTCAAAATCCTCTTAGGAGACATGACCATGATTCAGCTAAAACTCACGCCAAACCCTGTGGAAAGATGCCTGTCAAAATTAACTCGTGTAAAATGGACCATTGTCAAGTTGATCCGTGTAATGCTGAACCCCATATCGTAATCATCGGTGCTGGAATCGCCGGCCTGAGTGCCGCTAGTCGACTTAATCAGTGCGGGCTCAAGAAATTCACCATCCTTGAGGCAACAGACAGGTGCATACAATTTTTATTAGTTTGCCCAGCTTTCCTGATGGAATATTAGTTTAAGTAATATCTAAAGTTGATTATAATATTTACTTCTTCAGACCAGGTGGAAGAATTCATTCTTGTTGGATGGGTGATGTCATCGCTGAACTTGGAAGCCAATGGATTTTCGGGGCTTGTCTAGCAAATCCTCTTTATACTTTAGCTGCTCAAGAAGGCCTCCTTAAGAGTCCATTGCCACGTTATGACGAGACCAGAGATTTATTTTACACAAGTGAAGGTCGTGCTATCCATAATGGAGTCACTCGGGTTGCAAAGCGATCCTTTTTTGAGATATATGAACAAGTGAACTCTTTATTTAATATTGGTAACACTAAATCGCATGGAACGCTACAAAATTTTATAAGCCATAAAATAAAACAAGAACTACAAAACTACCCAGAAGATGTTCGATTCGATGCTTCTTGTGTATTATTCGGACTTTCGAATTGGCTTCGCTCAGAAACGGGAGATGATCTTTCAATGGTTGCAGCCGATCAATTTGGAAGTCATGTTCTTATTCCTGGAGGGAACGTTCGAGTTCCTTTAGGATTTATAGGTATTATAGCACCTCTTCTTAGGGAGTTACCAGAGAATGCAATCCGATACAATAAGACTGTCCAACATATTAGATGGGGAACGCTTGAAAGAGCTGGGCCACGTGCGGTGGTTAAAACTTGTGATGGTGATTCCTTTCAAGCTGACTACGTCGTTAATACTATGTCTTTGGGAGTTCTGAAGACGCAAGCTGATAAACTGTTTTGTCCTGCACTACCGGCACGTAAAATGGAAGCCATACAGAAATTAGGTTACGGCCATGTAAATAAGATATTTTTAGAATACACTCGACCTTTTTGGGTTTGGCAAGAAGGCAGCCTTCGATTAGCTTGGTCTCCTGATGAGCTTCAAGACCGAAGTGAATGGGTTAAAGGATTATCACATATTGAAGAGATTCCAGGCAGTCGCCATGTGATATGCTGTGTTATTTCAGGTAAATTTTTAAAAATGTTTTATAATTTATTTATAATGACATTTATCCATATTAGGTCCAGAAGCAGCAGCCATGGAACAGGCGGGTGAAGACGAGGTAGCGGAAATTTGCACCAAAGTCCTTCGACGATTCACTGGGGACCCTTCCTTACCATTTCCCAACTCAATTCTAAGAAGCAAATGGTCATCTGATCCGAGATTTTGTGGAGCATTCAGTTACATGTCACTGCAAAGTTCAGTAATACATCAATGTGATTTAGGAGCTCCAGAACCAGATCATTGTGAGCCAGTACTCCTTTTTGCTGGTGAAGCAACATGTCCTGGGCATTATGGCTGGGCTCATGGAGCTCGACTCACGGGTATACGAGAAGCCGAAAGAATTATACAGTTAGTAAAAAGAGGAAAAGGACCTCCTTCTTCCGACTTTCATTGTTAATATTATTTAATTGTAATTATAAAAAAAAATAAATGTATAATCTTTAGTCCTCTTTATATTCATAGGCTATTTAAATATTGTAGAAAAAATAAATAAAATCTTAGGGAGAGAATTAATGATGTTTTAATACTGTGTTTAGAGGAGATAAAGAGCTAATGGGATTAAAACTGAGAATTGTCTTAAAAACATTTCGATTCAAATTGGTTTATGGAAAAAAATTATTCAATTTTTTATTATGGGAGTTTTTAATTATAGACCACATTTTTGTATTAATTAATTATTAAAAATATAAATACTGTACAACGTTTCGATTGCTTATTCTGTAGTCATTTTCAAGTACTGTACACTTGCTCCGACTCAAGTGAATTTGAAAACTACAGACGAAACGTTGTACAGTATTTATATTTTTAATAAATAATTAATAACAAAAATGTGGCCTATAATTAAAAACTCCCATAGTAATAATACAAACCACAAAAACTTTAATAAACTTATTCAAATTTTCTTTTCATTGCCGTCTTTTTATAGGATATTTTTTTTTTTCTTCAAATCCCTCAACATACTTTAATTAACTCCAATTACAGAGACGGAGGAGACATTAGCAATGTTTGAATATTTTTACGGCAAGTGGGATTTGAACCCGAATTGTGTCTCTAGGTACGTAATCCGCAACTTATCCGATTAGCCATGAGCCTCCTCTAATTAGGATAATGTCCAAAAAAACATGTAAATTCATTCATACATTATATTAATAATTTAAAATAAATTTAAATCAGAGATGAAACTTTTTATTTTTAATGTTGTGAACCATTAAGACTGTAAATTTTTTTTTTGCTATTGCTAAGATCTCGATATTTTATTTTTTTCGAAGTATGCTATTTCGGAGGTCTTTTTTTAGTGTTCAATTTGTACTCAGTGCCGGATTTACCACTAAGCCGATTAGACCGCAGCCTGCACAGGTAATTTGGCCTAGGGCCTCTAGTTGTGTAAATCCGGCACTGTTTGTACTTATTTTCTTACTGCAGATTCGGAAAGTATAAATGGAGTGAAACCTTCTTCCTGGTCAAGTATTTCTCTCTTCTCCTCTTGCTTCTTATGACACTCTTCGATGGACAGTTTATCATTATTTCTGGCTTTCTGTTATTTTGATTCGTTGCTTGTGTGACTTTTTTAAATAAAAAGTAGGTCAGAAAGATTATCTAATCTACTATTTAAATAATGTACCATTCGTAATGGTTGTATTCTCCTTTAGTTTGGGTTTGTATTTAAGTTCATTGATGATAAGATCATGTTGAGTTAAGAGGCGGCCTTGAGACAAATCTGAACTTATATAATTTGTTGATCTTAATAAATTTAATTGAAAATGGAGCGTTGGTTAGGAAAGGTCGCTGTGGTCACTGGAGCATCTTCGGGAATTGGGGCCGATGTCACCCTTCGGTTGGCGAAAGAGGGAATGCAAGTAGTGGGTCTGGCCAGGAGGAAGGAACGAGTTGAGCAGTTAGCGCACAAATTGGATCCTGAGGTCAAAGGCAAAATATATGCCTTAGAATGCAATGTTACAGAGGAGAAAGAAATTGCTGAGGCCTTCAAATGGATTGATGCTCATCTTGGCCCTGTTTCTGTTCTTATTAATAATGCCGGACTTACAAGAATTATTCATTTTGCAGGTGAAAATTATTTTTTATTTGTTACTATATTGTTTATAGTGGCTTTGAATCAATAAGTAAAAAAAAAAAAAAACGATGGTTTAGCGGCACAGATAATTTGATTGTTTCAAAAGCTCATGGAAGATTTGTTAGGGAAAAACTTATGGCAAAAAATTCCATTAAAGAAAGCTAAAAAAAGAGAGCACATAATAATTTTGTTTTAATGAAATTCCCCAAGGAAAAGGATCAACAGAGGGCTGGCGAGATATCCTCAATACCAATATATTAGGTCTCAGTCTTTGTATTCGATACGCCCTTGAATCAATGCAAAAACACAATATAGAAGACGGTCAGTTCATTAATATCAACAGGTAATATATTCAAACATTATTATTTTATGTAGATCCTATATATATATTTTTTTCTTTATAGTATCGTTGGCCATATGATGCCTAATTCAGAATGGCCTGGAACTACCATGTATTTTGCAAGTAAACATGCCGTGACAGTTTTGACCGATGGCCTGAGAAAAGAACTGGTCGGACTTAAGTCAAAAATTAGAGTAGCGGTAAGCAATTCAAAAATTAATTTAATTACAATAAAATTTGAAAATAAGAAATTCGATGGCTGAGTGATAATTATCACTAATAATCAACAGGGGCAGGAAGAGTAGGAATCCAACATGGAATAAAAAATCTTATTTAAATTTCGTCGACGTTTCGGGTTGGGAATCATCCTTATAGTTGGATACATAGCTTCAATAAAATTAATTATTTCTCTTTCCAGAGAATATTTCAAACAGGCCAAATTGTTTTTGGAATTTATTTGTGAGGCAATTCCAGCGACCTTGATCATTCCCTGGTTTTGAGAGTCATACTCAGAGGTCATATTATATTCTTGTTAAGCTACTTAAATATTTTTTTTTTTTAGAGTATAAGTCCTGGAGTAGTAAAAACTGAATTTATGGAGGTATGTGGAGATCCGAATTATGTGAGTTATGACATTTACAACTCTCTGCCTTATTTGGAGCCGGAGCATATCACGAGCGGAATTATATACATTCTTTCTACCCCTCCTATTGTAAATGTAAGTGGTATTTATTTTTTATTCTTACCTCCCTTCCTTAACAATCGAATTGTCCCCCTGTGGGGCATGGGCCACTAGTTGTGAAACTCTGGGTTAGAATATTTTTTTATTTTTTATTTTTTTTTAATATTATGTTATGTGAATTTTTTTTGTAGATTACCGAATTGACAATAAAACCAACTGGAGAACGTGTTTGAAATATCATATAAATATTCATGATATAGCCTATATCATTTTTTAGATATGAAAGTGGAAAAGTAATTTTCAAGTTTCAATTTTATTATCTTAGATTAGATATAATTCTTACGAAATCAGCTTTAGGAGGCCTTCAGGACATTAATTATATATTCTTAAGAGCGCTATTTTCTATAGCATCCTCAATACTAAAAAAAAATAGGCTATATACAAATATCCAAATCAATGAAATGCTTGACACTTGGACAGACAGACACACTTTTTAAAATTTATTTGCGATTTTGTGATAATTTCTACAAAAATCCAAAATAAAATGGAAAAATATCCTTTGAATCAGCGGTCTCCAACCTTTTAGAGGACCATTAAATTTGGAATTCAAAATTTTATTATAATTATTTATTTATTTTTTTTTTAATTTCATTTAAGGCCATTTAGAACCCATCCTTATTTATTTTAATTGATTGGTAGCCAATTCAATTTAAATAAATTTTTGTCGCATGGGACGGGATGCGAATAATTAATTATTTTAATTGTAGTTATTTGACGGTAACACATCTTATTTTGTAACTTTTTCTATGCATTTGACAATGACAAAATCATTTCTCAAAATATTGTTCCTGTTCTATTTTAAACAAAGCTTAAACAAAATTTATTTTTTACTTAAAAGGACTATAAAATATCTGAATTGCTTTGCGGACCATTAAAAAAATTACTTCACGGATCGCCAGTGGTCCGCAAAACATCGGTTGCCGATCGCTTCTTTGGATACCTTAATTATTCCACAGAAACTTAATTTAATTGATTTGAAAGTTCTCATAATAAAACCTGTAAAAAAAAAAATTATAATTAGTAAAAAATACCATCCTTTTCGAAATAAAAGCCTTTTATTCAGTAAAAACTTTATTTTATTGTTTATAACTTACCTTGGTAACAGGGGCGTATTTAACAGAGGAGGGGGGGCGAGGGGGGCAGGGCGGAAAACTTCTGCGGGGCGGCAAAAATTTCGTGTCTCTAAAAAAAAGGTAAAATGATTTTCACGGTAGGGAAAGATTTTATTTAACTTTGGTTCCGCAAAAACGCAAAAACAAAATTTTTCGCAGGGAAAAAATTTAGTTTCTTTAAAAAAAAATTTTCCGCGGAAAAATCTTTGAGTTCAGGCTTCCCCCCCCTAAAAAATTTCTATATACGCCCCTGCTTTGTAGTGTTTTTTAATTTCTTTTTTTTTTTTTATAAAAATAATTCGATAAATAAATGAGACTCGACCTCCTCTTTCATTTAGATATAGTTTCTTGTTCCATTATTTCAAAGCAATTAGTTCATCTAAAATAACACTGTGCTACAAGAAAAAGCCCCGAGAAAATTCCTTCAGATTCTTAGGTAAAATGACCTCCTGAATCCAAATACGACCTCCGTTTTCCCCCACCACGTACCGTTTTCGGGGGGAGCCCCCTACTTATTTCCACCCCTTTTCGTTAATTATAGGGCCACGAAAAAAAATTGGAGGGATGAAAAGGAATATTTTAGCCTTAACATTTCTTCAGAAGGTCTAGAGAAGTGAAAAGTTAAAAAACATTAACATTTGGTTCCAAGGGGGGATGTGGGGGAGGATTTTGTCCCTTAAAATGCAAAAAAATCATTAAAAATGATCGATTTTTTTTATTTTTTCACAGTTTTTTCACTGATTTTCTACATATTTCAGCGGACAGACCCATCTCACCCTTCCTTAAACATCCCTCAACTAAAAAAAAAATATATAGGATAAAGCGGGTGAGGTGTGAGCGATTCCGAAGCCCTTACAAGAAGATGGAAGATTCACAGCTCCTCGCTGCACAGTTGGTCAAATTGGCAAATATGAGGCTAACTTTCATTTTTTTGGGCTGATCTTTACAAATTTATAGTTAAATATACGGATTCTTCTATGTCCTTCAATATTTCCATATTTTATCTAAAGGGGTAGAAATTATTTCTTGTCAATAATTGAAAAAAATTCTTCTTGCAAGGGCTTCGGAATCGCCCACACCCCACCCGCTTTGTCCTATATATTTTTTTTTAGTTGAGGGATGTTTAAGGAAGGGTGAGGTGGGTTTGTCAGCTGGAATATGTAGAAAATCAGTGAAAAAATTGGGAAAAATCAGAAAAAATTGATCATTTTTGAATGATTTTTTTGCATTTTAAGGGACAAAATCCTCCCCCACATCCCCCCCCCCCCTTGAGACCAAATGTTAATGTTTTTTAACTTTTCTCTTCTCTAGACCTTCTGAAGAAATGTTAAGGCTAAAATATTCCTTTTCATCCCTCCAAATTTTTTTCGTGGCCCTATAATTAACGAAAAGGGGTGGAAAAAAGTAGGGGGCTACCCCCCGAAAACGGTACGTGCTGGGGGAAAACAGAGGTCATCTTTGGATTCAGGAGGTCATTTTACCTAAGAATCTGAAGGAATTTTCTCGGGGCCAGAAAAAAAGTTTCGTTTTATAGCACAGTGTAATTAGACATATTTTAAAATAAAGGAGGAAACGAAAATTGAAAATACTTTTAAAGGAGGGAAAAGGTAAATGGGTGGAAAAAGAGTTCAGAAAGAAAGAAAAGAAAAGAGAGAAGAAATATCAATTGGATATTCGTGGTCACCAATCCACTGAGCAGATCGGAGTCCCTGGAAGAAAATACAAATATTTTTTAAGGAATAACTCTGTGGATTGTTAGTAAATTTTGATTTAAGATGAACTTCAATCAACATAGGTTAAAATAAAAAATTTTTAATTAATAATATAAATAAATTTATTATTAATTAATATACAATATTTAAATCAAGCTCCATCTCGCTCGAATTATGACCAAAATAAATACATTTTGATCTTGGCTTGGCCAATCAGTATGTATTTTATATAAATACATAGCTTTGTACATCTTCATATCTTTGATTAAAACAAAAAAAAAAGTGTGCTAAAATTTTCAAGATGACACGAATTATTTTACAAATTCATTAGTTCTGAGGAAAAGTCGAGAAGTGATTTATAAAATACAAATAGAGAAAAATAATGGCAAAATATTATAGAAAATGTAAAATAAAATATAATTATTTACAGAAAAAAAAAGTAAAAATCAGAAGAGAGCAAAAATAAAGACTATTTTCCAATTATCATGGGCGTAGCTAGGGAGACACAACCCCCTTTTAAAATTAAAAAAAAATCTCTTGAGATGGTATAATATAATATAATCTATATATTATATAATATTTTATTGGTAAAAATCACAAACAAGTTCATTTTTTGACTTAAGAATTATATTTAAGTCTTCCCCCTTCCCTCCCCAACAAGTAAAGTTGCTACCTATGAAATTTATATATTTAATAATTTGAAAACAAATTTAAGCTTTATAGCTGATAAACGAAGCGGCTAGATCTAACTACTATAGGAAAATTTTTCTGAAAATAATTTAAAAATTTTTTTATTATTTTAAAATATTGTTTCGTTTGATTTTTTTTCTTAAATATAATATAGCTTATATACATAAACGAGAATTGTCGTTCTAAATCTTTTCAGGTCCATTCGAAGCAATTTATATGAAATTTGAATTTATCAGAGATCTAATAATTCTAAAAAGTGTATCGTTGTTATTAAATAATTTTAATTTTAAAGATTTTTTCTTATCCATTAGGCTGGACGCACATCGCTTGAGCAAAAAAGCTCAATGGCAAAACATTTTGTTCAATGCATACGCACACCGATTGAGCAAAAACGCTAAATGACAAAACATTTTGTTCAATGATGTCCAATCATACTCAATTGTGTTTTTTTTTTTTTTTGCTTGGTGTGCGTTGACCCATATTAAAAGCATTGAAAAAACAGTTTTAAGCACGATTGTCAAAAATGTTTTGTCATTGAGCATTTTTGCTCAATCGGTGTGCGTCCAGTCTTGCAAGTTAGACTTTTTCTAAACTTTCTGATTCTGTCATTTTGTTTCAAATTTCTTCAAATAGTCTCTCTTCGGCTTCTTTCTTTTTCTAGACTTGCTCCTGAATTTCTTTTCCTTTAAAAAAAGTTGCAGCCTTTTATTGAAAGGTGAGACGGAAGGGATGAGATCTCTAAATTTATACAAGCACAATCCGTTTTATTCTAATTAGAGCAGCAGTATTAATAATAATAATTAAAAAAAAAACACTTGTATGGCCTGCTAGTTCAAATGACTGACATTCTTGCTCTAAATTATAGATTCTTCTTAATTATCATTAAGAAACATCTTCTAAGCGATTGATGAATATGAGGAAAATTTTAAATTGTTTTTATTTAAAACATATTCATTCTTTGTTTATTCATGAGTTCATGCAGATTCCTTAACGCTAGAGTATTTTAAAGAAAATAAGTTTCTGCATAATCCACTTTCTTATATTTTTATATATCATTTAATAAACTCGTGGAAAAATAACTATTTGTCAAGAAATTGATATTTCTCTTCTACTCTGATTCTTTTAGACATTAAGTTTTTAGTATCAAAAATCAATCGTAAATTTTCTAAAAACAATTTATCTCCTAAATAGGAATGTTGGCACGAATTTAGACAGGACGTGAATTTGAATGAAGAATGAAGAAAATTTATAAATTTTGAAATTTTTTTAAAACCAATTATAATAAAGAAATTCATCAATAAATATTGGGAAAAAAATTTATCAAATATTTTTCTTAAATAAAAACATTTCGTGCACAGTTAAAATCAAAAATTTTCGTTTGGTTTTTAAGAAAAAATTTTTTTTGTCCACCCTGGATTATGTCAATATCTAAAACTATCAGTTTTCTTTTAAATACAAACGAACCTCTGTTTTATTTTTCCATATAAATTATTTTGATTTAATAATAAATAAATAAAAAATTTGAATAAGATCAAAATGAAATTTTATAAATTTCCATCAAAATGTCTTTATATGATGTGAATGTAAACTTTTCCTTTATCACAATAAATTTTTTTTATTATTAATCAAAATTAAAAGCAAAATATTGCCCAAATCAAAATATATTTGTCCACTTATCTGAGCGGAGGCAAATATAAACAGTTTTAATAGGCACTATAATCCTCTTCTGGTCTTTTTCTTTGCACCCTTTGCACTCGTCTTATTCTTGTGGTTGCTGATACGGGTTCTTCCACACTCTCTTCCGATTCCGCACTTTGATAGGTGATTGATCCTCGTGATGGTGTCGGTGTCGCAACGCCTGGTATTGCCACTCCTTGGACATTTCTTCTAGCAGGATGTAAAGTTGGATGAAGAGCATCATTCAAGGTAACATCATATTCATCTTCTTCATCTAAATCATCATCAGGTGGAACCACGTTCTCTCGTGTTGCCGCTCGATTTTTTTCAGTTGGATTATAAGGGTTCCGAGATGGCCATTGTATTGTTTGTTGTTGTTGAGGGGGGAGGTTCCATTGTATCACTTGGTTGTGAAGGTTGACGATTATAGTGATTTCGAGATAATGAAGAATCAGTATTATAAACCGATTTATTATCAATAGGCCTAAAAGGTTTAGTTTCTTGACGGAAGGCTACAACTTCAGGCCTGAAATTTGTTGTTTTAAAATCCGTCGGCCTATAAGCTTTTACAGAATCTGGTCCCGAAGGTCTATAACTAGTTACTTTTGGTTCAGGAGTTGTTGGCCTATAATTAGAAAACTTTTGCTCATTTTGTCTATTAAATGTATTTTTAGGTTCAAATTCAGTAACTCTATATCCTCCTCCTCCTCCATTCAAAGGAATAAGAGGTTCAGATGGGCGGATAGTATCTTTGGATCGTGAGGGTTTTAGTTCAACGTCAACTTGTGAAGCTGCTGGAGCTGATGGCCGGAAAAAGTTATTGAATCTGGAAAATTGAGAATGAGGTGCAGTTGGTGGAGGGGGGTGGTGGTGGAGGAGGAGGAGGAGGAGGAGGAGGAGCAGGAGTTGTTTTGGTCGTTGTGGTTGTCGTCGTTGTTGTCCGGAGCGTTGTAGATAAAGGCTTGAATGGAGTGCGAACAGGTTCTTGAATTTCTTCAGACTCAGGTTTCAAAAATGTTGGCCTTTTGGTGGTGCTTGATTCGGTGCGCCTTTGATAATTTCTCTCTTCAGGTATTGCTCGACGATCCGATTCTTTAACTCTTTGAGTCAGAGGAGGTGAGGTAGTTGACTGCCTAGAAGCTGCTTGAGATTGTGGTCTTCTTCGAGAATAAACTGGCGGTGCTTCTTCCTCCTCTTCATCATCATAATATTCCTCATCATCATATTCAGATTCGTATCTTATAGGCCTTTTGTAGCCTCTTCGTGGAGGTGGAGAGTCATAATCGTCTTCATGTCGATATTTAGGTCGTGAGTAAACAGGACGGTCGTCATAATCATCATAGTAGCCTCCTCGGAATGCCTCTCGACTTCCTCCTCCCCTGTATGGACGCCGACCTCGGTCTCGATAAGGTTTTCTTCTTCTGGGAGGCGGTGGTTCATCTTCATAATCATCATAGAAATCATCTGGGGGAGGGGGGCGTCTTCGAGCTGGACCTCGATTTCGTCTCAACGGTCTTCCGGCTCCTGTCATAGGAGGTCGTCGCACAAAATCCCTCTCACCGCTTGCAGTAGGAGGATAATAATCCTTTTGTCGATTTCGAGGGGTGTATTCTACAGAGTCTTCGTACTCATCATCAGCATGAGCTGGTACCGAGGTTGTTGGAGGGCTTTTAGTAGTGGATGTTGGAGGGAGAGTTGTAGTTTTGGAAGATGTCGTCCGGGGCTCGTCTCCAGATGCAGATGGGGGATTTACAGCAGAACTTTTATAATCGTATTTTTCTCGTTCATTAATAGGGACGGGCCGACGAATTTTCGGCGGAATTCGGGGACGTTCAAAAACAGACGTTGAGGGTTTTTGTTTTACTTGTTCCCCAGGACCAGAAGCATCGGTGCCAGAATCAGATGAAGGACGAGATTTGGACTTTCCACTTCCTCGTCGGCCTCCAGCAGTTGGAGCATCCTAAAAAATAAGATGTTAAAAATAAAGTTTTTCTTGTTTTTTTTTTTCAGCATCTGAGGCCATTCAAGCCAACCTTATTTATTCAAATTAAGTAGCTAGGTAGGATTAAAAGAACATTTTTCGGGAAGGGAGGAAAGAGAGTTAGTCAATAAAATTTGAATACGTTTTTTTTTTTTATCAGAACAGGAACATCTGATAGGCCTATAATTGAAAAAATCTGGTGTGACTGGCGCACAGCACACAACTTTCTCTTACCCTTCGGTAAGAGAAAGTTGCGCACTGTGCTGGTCACACCAGATTTTTTGTGTCGAGATATATTTAGTTTCCGATAGCATCTTAGTTTCAAACTTGCATTTTAAATGTTGACTGCTTCAAATAAACTATGGTTATTTTTAAAAATTTTAATCTCATATTTGGACATTTTATACACAATATAGAATCGTAAATAAATACAAAATTTCATAAGAATTGGAAAAAAAAATTTTAAATGCCTAAAAAGTTTCAAAGGGGACCCCCTTTTGAATCGAAATTAACATACAAATCCCTATAGGAAATTAACATTAGGCCTATGAGAGAAGGCGGAGAGACAGGCGATAATGTTTGCAAGTGAGAGAGAGAGAGATATATATGTTTTCTCCTAAGCAATTAAAGACACAAATAAATGGGAATTTAAATAATAATTGATTTTTAATCTAATAAAAAGAAAAAGATTTAAATTCCGTTACCATGGCAACCATTTCTATCTTTCCTATGAAGAACAAGAGTAAAGTGGTCTTCAGAAGATTTCAACGGCAAAATGAGAATATACATTTTAAAGAGCATCTAATAAATAATTGATTTTTGAATTTTAAAAAAAATCCTTGGAGGGAATTTTGAGAAAATCGAAAAAAACTGAAAAAGTACATCAGTAAAGTACTAGTACTTTTTGGCCGATTTTGTTCAAAAGCTTATTTTGAGCGTGTGGGAAGGTACCTAAGTTAAATATAAAATTTCAATCCGGTAGCTCAATTCCTTCATGCTAAAAATCTGTCCACACATACAGACACACACACACACACATACATACATACACACACACAGACCAATTTGCGGGACCCACTTTTTTGGACTCAGGGGACCTCAAAACATGTATATCCATCAAAATCTCGACATCGAATTTTTGACATGATCGCAATACTTTCTCTCCTATATATTTCATATAAGGCTAAGAGAAAGTAAAAAGTTGATGTGAAGGTTAAATGACCCACGTAGTCAAAAACTTAATAATAAAAAACTAAGTTTGAAAATAGACTTTGAAGTCTTGTTTTCGATCTTTTGAGAATTGAATAGAGGTTTAAACATTTTTGAAAATGTCCAAATTTTAAACATTGTGGTTGGATTATTGTTTAACAAAAATCATTATTAAATTAGTGAGAGCAAAAAAATTGTACTATTTATCTATAGGAGATTTATAATTAATTCCGTAATTTTCTAGATTAAAGAAAGTAGTATGATTACGTTTTAAAGTAAATTATCTCACTCATTTTACTGAATTTAATTAATTTAAAAGGAAAAAAAATTATATCAACACTTTCGAAATTAAATATATAAAAATAAAAAAAAATATCAGAAAAATTTTTTTCCAAAAAACAGAAGAAATACGAACCGCATCATCGTCATAATATTCGTCATCGTAATAATCATCGTCATAGGCATCGTCGTAGACAGGTCTTCGAGACCTAGGTGGTGGTCTTCTCCTTCTTCCAGATGCTGGAGGTTCACCTGCTGAAGCAGCAACAACCTTTCTGCGCGGAGATGCCGAAGTACTAGGCGCTACAGTTGTCGTTGCTGTGGCTTTGTACAATGCCTCGTTTCTAGCAGACCATACAGAACATATATTTGATTAGTATTCACTCTAAAATCCTCTTATATAAACTTTAATAATAAATAATCATGAATTAACACATACTGTATATTAATAATTTTTACCTTTTAAAATATTTCGGTGAATTGGCACAATCTACTTCAGACACAAAATGGCAGATGAAGGTTTTTTGATCAAATGCAGTGTAATTAGCGCAGAGGAAATCGTATCTAGTGCCGAAAAGACAGTGATGATAGACCTGTGCCAAAAGAAGATTTATATTAAAAAATAAATAGTTATTTTTTAAACTTATTAAAATTAGAAAATGTTTTCTTTCTACCAGGGGCGTCATTTAAGGGAGGCTAACCCCGCTCTAAGATAATATAAAAAAGTATTAGGCCTATATATAGGCCTATATTTTTATAAATTAATCTTTAATTCTAATCAATATAATTATATAAAACAAAGAGATAAATGGTTGAGTGATGATTGTAGAGTAAGAGAGGGCAGGCATTCAACAAATAATAAAAACTATTAATTTTTCGAACTTTTCGAAACGCATCATTCTCATCCTCAGAAGAATAAAATTGTTAATGCATCTGTGAAACAATAGCAGTGAATACAAATAAAAAAATATCAATTGTAAGTATAAAATAACTTCTATAATGTGGCTGGACAGTATTTTGATGTGTGCAGAACCAGAGCACTGACGAAGGGTAGTCATTTACCTCGGCCAGGGCTTGGAATTTATTTTGGACATTCAATTGTTAGTTTTATGATATAAAGGAAATATTGTGTCCCCTACTCCGAAGCTTTTCTCCAGTCCACATTAATTTTCTCGATTTATTTTAACACCTGGTTCTGGTCACTTGTATAAATATTAACCATTTTATTGATAATAATAAGTATTGGAGCTTTAAATTCCTTTCATTTTTGTTGGAATATTAAATTGACCTTATTTATTTATTTATTTCCATTCTTTTCTGTTGCATAAGATCCGTCACTGGTCACATTCAACCAGGAACAGTAATTATTGCAATATTAGTTATCTCTTTTCAGAGTTCATTTTTTGGAACGTACTATACTGATGTAATTTTTCAGTTTTTTTTTTTTTGATTTTCTCAAAATTCGCTCCAACGATTTTAATTAAAATTCATAAATCAATTAGTTTTTAAATGCTCTTTAATATGTTAACTCTTATCAAAGATAAGAGAAAGTTGTGTGTTGTGCGACCAGTCACACCAGATTTTTTAAATAATATTCATATTAAATTATTTTCGGAGTTGAAGAAAAGGGGCGAGTTACACGACCCCACACGTTTGCTTTTTTTTTTTACTTAATTCTACTTCATATAAATTTGTAAAGTGTACCAACAAGGTTTGGGTCCCCCCTGAGCTTACTTTGATAAAAAGTCAAATTATTTTATTAAAGAGTGGTGATGTTGGAGTATTTGATTGAAGAGCCCTTGAATGCCCCTTGATGAGTGTTAATACGAAGGTTTTGATTAAATTATTAATATAACAAGTATAAATTGAACTTTTTCTTTATAATTCCTTCAAAGAAACCAATTCTTATACAGATAATGATCAGTAATTTAAATACTTGTTGCGAAATAATTTGAGCTATATTTAAAAGGCCTTTGGTTAGTTTATATAACCGCCGGGGGTTGTTGTCCACTCGCATGCCTCGGACAGACACACACACTCACACATAGACGGACACACTTGGCTTGAATGGTCGGCCTGGACTTTCGCTCGTGGTTCTGCTTTCTATAGATCAGCTGACCAGAACAATTGCCAGAGCTGCATTCCATTAGCAAAAATGCCAATTTAAGTGACCTTGGGGGGACCCAACGACCAATTGACGGAAGGGCTCCTCGACATTTTGTGCCATTAAGTCAGTCATTTCCTTAATATTAATCCACTCGACCGTAAGAAACTGTGTTAATACGATATATAAAAATCTGGTGTGACTGGCGCACAGCACACAACTTTCTCTTACCCTTCGGTAAGAGAAAGTTGCGCACTGTGCTGGTCACACCAGATTTTTTGTGTCGAGATATATTTAGTTTCCCATAGCACCTTAGTTTCAAACTTGCATTTTAAATGTTGACTGCTTGAAATAAACTATGGTTATTTTTCAAAATTTTAATCTCATATTTGGACATTTTATACACAATATAGAATCGTAAATAAATACAAAATTTCATAAGAATTGGAAAAAAAAAATTTTAAATGCGTAAAAAGTTCCAAAGGGGACCCCCTTTTGAATCGAAATTAACATACAAATCCCTATAGGAAATTAACATTGTTTCTATGCGAAGATAAGGTGGAAAGGGAATTTAAAAAGAGTAGAGACAGGCGATAATGTTTGCAAGTGAGAGAGAGACATATATGTTTTCTTTGAAACAATTAAAGACACAAATAAATTAAAAAAAATGGGAATTTAAATAATAATTGATTTTTAATCTAATAAAAAAGAAAAAGATTTAAATTCCGTTACCATGGCAACCATTTCTATCTTTCCTATGAAGAACAAGAGTAAAGTGGTCTTCAGAAGATTTCAACGGCAAAATGAGAATATACATTTTAAAGAGCATCTAAAAAATAATTGATTTTTGAATTTTAAAAAAAATCCTTGGAGGGAATTTTGAGAAAATCGAAAAAAACTGAAAAAGTACATCAGTAAAGTACTAGTACTTTTTGGCCGATTTTGTTCAAAAGCTTATTTTGAGATTCTTCAAAGGTACTTAAGTTAAATATAAAATTTCAACCCGGTAGCTCAACTCCTTCATGCTAAAAAAAATGGTTCCACACATACAGACACACATACATACATACACACACACACACAGACCAATTTGCGGGACCCACTTTTTTGGACTCAGGGGACCTCAAAACATGTATATCCATCAAAATCTCGACATCGAATTTTTGACATGATCGCAATACTTTCTCTCCTATATATTTCATATATAGGGTACGAGAAAGTAAAAAAAGGTTATTTAACTTGGTAATTTTCTTTTTTATCGATTGTAAAGGATTTAAAATTTAAGTATATTTTTTTTTAATTTTATATAAGTGAAAATAAGTATTGAACTAATGAAGGAAAGTGTCTTACAGGGAAATAATATGCTATAATTATAAAACAATTCTATTTTTCTTGTCTTATTATTCTCGGTTTGAAGCGTTAACATAAAAAATTAAAAGTGTGGTCCCCGATGAAAAGATAAAAAGAAAGGTTTGGCACAATAGGAAGAAGAGAACAATTGAAAGATTTTATTCGAATAACTTGTGTTCGTCAATCCTCATGAGGGGAGTGAAACTTGTCAAAAAGAGTGGTCTTTTTTTCGCTAATTATACGATATTTTTCATGTCGCTCAGGGACCCACATCTTGTGGGTATGTGGATAGCGACCAAATGCTGTCCGAGCTGGGACAGGCAGTCCTGTTCTTTATATGCTTGTCCTTTCCTTCCTGCTTCTTTTCAACAAGCGTCAGACTGTGAGATGGGCCGGTCTGTTCTATCCTTCTCGGTCGCAAAAACGCATGATGGAGTTGAAGGGAAAAAGTGAGGTCCGCCGACTCCGCATCGCAGGAATAAGCCGAGGACAGAAGAAGAAGAAGATCCGATATTTACACTATTGAATCGGAAATATTGTGGTTGAAGAAAAATATTTCAAGAAGGAAAAATTCAAAAATGAAAACAAATTCAGATGAGCGGATCAAACTAAAAGAACTAAGATGAAAAAATTTTTAAGCTTTTTAATTTAAAAAAAATAACACATTACCCTTGAAATATACCATTAAAGAGAATTTTGAGAAAAGTGAAAAAAACTAAAAGTACTAGTTCTCAAACTTTCCCAACGATTAGACGTAGTTTTTTTTTTTTTTTTTTTTTTTTTTTTTTGTATACAAATAAGAAATATTTAAAATTTAAAAGAAATCGTGTAAAAGAATTTCGAGAAAATTGAAAAAAAGTAGATCCGTAAAGTACTAGTACTTGGATTTTCCCGAAGACGAATAAAATTTGAAAAAATTTGTTAGAGCCGTTTTCGAGAACTTAGGTGCTTACATATAAACAAACAAACAAACGTACATTGCTCATTTAATAGTATAAGATATCGTAACATAAAGCCCATAGGCTATTTTTTCCTTTCCTTCAAGGTGTGATTTGATATATAAGTATGAAAAAAATATGAAAGTTAAAGAGGAAAAAAAATATTCGATATGATAATTGCTGTAAATAGGAAATAGATCGAAAAAGTTATATCTGGTAATTATAAAAAAAAATTTATAGAAAATATACGCTTGTCAAAAAAATTAGAATTTATTTGTTATTGTTCTATTATAATATCATTTCAAAGGAGAAATTGATTAAATTCCTTGATGTCAGATAATAATAAATATAATCGTAATAAATTATAAAATGTATAAATATGCCATTTGCCAAGATAAATTGCAGTATAAAACCCACAATATCAAGATCTCAAAAAAGATACTCAACATTTCAAGAAAGTGAGAGAGGTGCGAATTACCATAAATCTGTTTGCTATCTGTGTCATGTGGGATGATAATCAATTTTACAAAAATAACCTTTCATTAAAGATGATATTATAATAGAGAGTACAAAAAAAAAAGAGACGTTTTATAAAGATTCTTTCGTCTTAACGGCGGAGGAAGAAGATCAAAATTTATCATCCCAGAAAATAATTTATATTTTTCCCTCATGGGAAATATTACGTGGATGGTTACCATAAGTTCCCGAGTAATTGTACTTGTCTTCTCCTCTCGCACTCAAACAAAATATGCCGACACAAATACGGGAATAAGGCAAAAATAGTAGAAGATATTTTTTTTTTCTTTTTTTGAAAAACGTGAAAAGAAAACAAGGTTAAATAATAAACCCATGATTTTCGAATTCGGAAAATTAAGAGTCAAGACAAGACGTTCTGAATTTAATAAAATTCTTTTATAAAACTCCCAGAAATAAAACTTTTCTTCCTAAGTTCATTGAGCCATGTTCAGTAAGTGCGAATTATATACTTGAGTATACTAAACCTTTTTACTTTCTCTTACCTCTATATTAGTAAATATATAAAGAGAGAAAGTATTGAATTCATGTCAAAAATTGAATGTCGAGATTTTGATGAATATACACGTTTTGAGGTCTGAAAAATTGGTTTTCGAGACATGGTGGTCTGTCTGTGAACAAAATATCTCAAGAACGAAAAGAACTACGAGGTTGAAATTTTATATTTAAGTACCCCTCTTGGCACGTGACCCGAAGTTTTTGGAATTGGCCAAAAAGTACTAGTACTTTACTGATGAACTTTTACAGTATTTTTCGATTTTCTCAAAATTCTATCTAACGATGTTGATTAAAATTCAAAAATCAATTATTTTTTAGATGCTCTTTCAAATGTATAGTATTTTCATTCTCATTTGGCTCTCAAAATTGTTTGAAGCACACTTTACACTTGTACTTCATAGGAAAGATAGAAGAAATGGTTCCCATGGTAACAAAATATAAATATTTTCCCATGTTTATAAATTTTACAACTTGAATTTTAGCCTACCTCCTATACCAAACGTCGCGGGTTCGGACCCAGGCAGTCCGATGATTTTATTTAAGCCATTTGGATACCAGATGGCTTAAATAGAAATGCCTGAACCCCCAATATATATATATTACTTCAACGGTTATCGTCTAAAAGTCTTAAATGGCCTCAGTTGCCGAAAAGACTGTGTGAATGTGAGTGTGAGTGTGAGTGTGAATGAGAAAAAAGTGTGAATGTTTTAAAAAAAAAAAAAAAAAAAAACTTGAATTTTACCAGATGGCTTGAATAGAAATGCCTGAACCTACAATTTATATATTACTTACAACGGTTATCGTCAAAGTCTTAAATGGCCTAAGTTGCCGAAAAGACTGTGTGAATGTGTGTGTGAGTGTGAATGAGAAAAAAGTGTGAATGTTTTTTTTTAATTAAAACTTGAATTTTAATATATCGGAGGAAACTAAATATATCTGGACACACAAAAATCTGGTGCAACCAGTTACACCAGATTTTCGATTGATCTAAATATTTTTCTAAATTACTTTAATTGGGAACCAATATAACTTAGAACAAAAGATGAGATTAGAATGACTAACCTCATATCTCACAAAAAATTTTCTTCAGGTTTTGGGAATTGGCAAATTGCAATGTCTGACTTATTAGAAGGTTGCCTATCAAAGTAGGCGCATGCGCGCAGTTTGAGAGAAGATCCTGGGTCAGACGTTCAAAAAAATTAATTCTATATATATTTTGTTAAAATCAAGATGTGTTAAGAAACCGAAAAGATTAAAAATTAAATAAATAAAGAAAGTTTTAACTCAAGTGGTGTCGATAATCTGTATAGATGTCCAGGAAGAAAACAATCCAAGTAAATAAATAAAGTGGGAACAGGTGAGATGCAAATATAATAATTATATAATTTTGTGTAAGTAAAATTTTTTAGATATGTAATAGACAAAAAAAAAATACGTGGAAATATGTGTAAATGGCCTCTGATACCAAAAAAAAGCATAAAAAACATAGGTATATATTATTGTCTCAGTTTTACTTGTCATCAACCCAACCCCAATCATATTTGATATTAATGTTATCAGGAAATATTTACTTATACTGGTTTTTACTTTCTCTTACCTCTATATATATGTTAGTATATATAGAGAGAGAAAGTATTGGATACATGTCAAAAATTCGATGTCGAGATTTTGATGGATATACACGTTTTGAGGTCCCCTGAATCCAAGTGGTTTTCGCGACATGGTCTGTCTGTGTGTCTGTCTGTCTGTCTGTGTGTCTATGAACAACATATCTCAAGAACGGAAAGAGCTAGGAGGTTAAAATTTTATATTTAAGTTAGGCACCCCCATGGGACGTGACACGAAGCTTTTGGACAAAATCGACCAAAGAGTACTAGTACTTTACTGATGCACTTTTTCAGTTTTTTTCGATTTTCTCAAAATTCACTCCAACGATTTTTTTTTTTAATTCAAAAATCAATTATTTTTTAGATTCTCTTTAAAATGTATATTCTCATTTTGTGATTGAAATCTTCTGAAGACCACTTTACTCTTGTACTCCATAAAAAAGATAAGAGAAATGGTTGCTATGGTAACAAAATATAAATATTTTGCCATACTTATAAATTTTACATCTTGAAAATCGAATGTACAGTATTGTCGGAAACTAAAAACATGTCGACACAAAAAATCTGGTGTGACTGGCGCACAGCACACAACTTTCGATTACCTTCGGTACCGAAGGTAATCGAAAGTTGTGTGCTGTGCGCCAGTCACACCAGATTTTTATAAAGGCGGACACAGTCTGTACAGAGAGAAAAAAAAATAAAAAATTGTAATATAGGGAAAATGGTGTAAAACCAAGTACAGGATCAAATAAAATAAAATAAATATATATATAAGAGTATTATATTAGGTAAGTCGAAAAAACTCATTTTTTTATTTCGAAGTTGTAATAACGGGGAAAAGTTTAAGTTATATAGACAAAAAAAAAAAAAATTATCAAAATCAGTAGACATCTTCCCGGCGCCCATAAGCCCTAAAGTAGTGGTTTCCAAACTTTATGTTACCACGCCTCCCTTAAAAATATTTAATCATATGACGCCTCCCTTAAAAATATTTAATCTTATGACGCCTCCCCCCTCCCATTTTATAAAATAATACAAAAACTAAAATTTTTAATGCTAAAAATATAAATTTATATAAAAATATTTTTTTTATTTATTCTTATTTATATTGATGAAGATAGGGGCAGCCTGGTGAATATTATTGAGAAGGGTGAATAAATAAATCCAGAGCTAGTATTCAGGCAAATTTATTCGGATTATATCCCTCCGCTATAGGCCAACGTTTCGGAGCACAAATTTATATTAAAAAACTAGCAATCATTTGGAAAATTGGTCCTGGTGGCCAATATTCGCCCCTCCCCTTAAACTAGTCCGCACCTCCCTAAGGAGGCGCCTCACAGTTTGGAAAACGCTGGTATAAGGGTATTTTGTGGCTGGTGGAATTTGTATCAGGAATGAAAGTTAGAAGAAAACGCAACCAGAACTTTTTCTTTAAAAATATATTTTAACAGCTTACGTTTCGCCCTTGGTCAAAGCCATCCTCGGATGACCACTAACTGCTCCGAGGATGGCTTTGACCAAAGCCGAAACGTCAGCTGTTAAAATATATTTTTAGAGAAAAAAATTCTGGTTGCGTTTTCTTCTAATTTTCATTCCTGAAGAAAAATATTTTTCTCAAAGCCTAACTTAAATATAAAATTTCAACCTCCTAGCTCAATTCCTTCATGCTTTAAATTGAACCCAAACAGACACAGATAGAACATGTCGCGAAAATCATTTTTTTGGATTCAGGGGACCTCAAAACGTGTATATCCATCAAGGTCTCGACATCGAATTTTTGACATGAATCCAATACTTTCTCTCAATAACTTATATATGTATATTAACTTATACATATAGGTAAGAGAAAGTAAAAATTAAAATCCGAATTGAGATTAGTTCTATATACAAAAAGATGCGGTAACTCACCCCAGTAAAATTCTAAGTAGACTAATCAAATCTTACTTTTCTATCTAATGAAAAAAATGCCTACAAAATTCTGCAAGGGATTCGATGGGTTCCTAAGTTACCCAGTGTTATTATTATCTCTTTATAAGAGTTTCGAAATCTTCAAAAATTAATTCCGCCCCAGTAATAAGAAATTTTAGAATGACATTAAAATGTTTCTACCCCACTATCAGATTTGTTAATGTCTTCATACCCCCCCCCCCTCCTGTAAGGAAATACAGGCCTTCACCTCGAAATTACTCTCAAAATAATTTGAATACATTTATAATTATTTTAATTTTACATATATAATTATTTTAATTTTTATTTTATTTTGAAATTATTTTATTTTAATTTTCAACCCTTAATCCACCCCTGTGTTATAGGCCATATACAGTAGAAAGAATATAATGGTAAATAATGGTGATAAGAAAAGATTAAAAATGCCCTCAGGCTTGGTGTAGTTGGTAGCGTGCCTACCTTCTATACCGAACGTCGAGTGTTCAGACCTCTGGCAGTCCGAAACGGATACCAAATATCTTAAATTGAAATGCCTGGACCCCCAATGGGTATATTATTAATTAATAACGGTTATCGTATAAAGTCTTATATGGCCTGAGTTGCCGAATAGACTGTGTGAATGTGTGTGTGAGTGTGAATGAGAAAAAAAAGGTGTTAAAAAAAAAAGATAAAAAATAAAAAACTAATTTTTTTTTCAATGACACCTACACTCCCCCTCCCCCTTTCAAAAGTTTATATTCTCCCTCTACCCTTAGTGAAATACAAAATATTTAATTTCATAGTCAAAAAAATCGTTTTTCGCAGTCAAATTATTTGTTTCTATCATTTTTTTTTTCAACGATAAAATGCATAATAATTACCTTTAATAAGACTCTAAAGAGGTTGTTGGCTGACGGAGTGGTCAGGGTGGGTTACACTATATTAATTATTCACTTTTAATCACTTCAACACAACTTTATAGAGAGAGCCGCCTGCCGCCCGGTCACCCGCTCGACTGAACGAGAACTCGACTCTCTCTCTGTGTAGGAATAAATAGATGAAAATAACAATTCCCTTTTTATTAAAAGTAAAAAAATACCTTTTGCTCTAATCTAACTATATTTAGAGCTGGAAAAAAATTTCTACAAGTGATTTAGAATATTCCAATGCCTTTCTTAAATAATCAACCCTTCATTACCCCTAATTAAAATAATAATCAACGCTATTTTTTGAATGTTTTCTTTTTATTTGGCTTCGATTTAACTAAAATAAATTTAAAAAACATTTTTTTCAATTTTTCAACCCTTTATCCAATCTTAATAAATAAAATAATTAACAATGCTTTCGCCTTCGGTGAGCTTCGCGTCTAGTCAGAAAAAAATTAAAACCCTGAAAAACTTCCCTGGATCTCATTTGGGTTTTACACATAGTATAATTTTCTAGAATGAGTCTTACTTTAGGCCAGTGGTTTCCAAACTTTATGTTACTACGCCTCCCTTAAAAATATTTAATCGTATGACACCCCCCTCCCCATACATTTAATAAAATAATACAAAAACAAAAATTTTTAATACTAAAAAATATAAATTTATATAAAAATATTTATTTTATTTATTCATATTTATTATTTTAATTAAAAAATCCGTCCCAGAATCTTCTAAATTATTTTATTAGGCCTATTTTATTTATAAAACCAGCAATCATTTGGAAAATTGATCTTGGTGGGCAATATTCGCGCCTCCCCTTAGAGTAGTCCGCGCCTCCCTAGGGAGGCGCGCCTCACAGTTTGGAAAACGCTGCCCTAAAGTTTGACAAAATATGAAAAAAATTTCATTTTTGCGATTATTTTTTTAAATTTTTGAATTCACACCATAAGGTGTTCACTGGAGCGAAACCTCGCTCAGCGCTACAACATCTACAGATCCCAATGTGTGGAATCAATTGAGCTCGTCCACTAGAAGGCGCGACATCACGCTAACGCGCTTCGACGACAAGCGCTACAGATCCCAAAAAAATGGGATCTGTGCGGTTGTACGTCTAACCCTTTGTTTTTCTAACCTAAAATACTCTCACCGGCAAAAAAAACCGCAACACTTTGTTTTTTCTTAATAAAATTGATGCAATTGAATAAAAAAAACCAAAATTCGATATTTAATTTGTGGGACAAAATAAGATTAAATAGACCTCGAAGAGTCGCAGTTATTCATCAATCACTGTTTGTTCGGTGAGAGTGTAATTAAATGAATTTTCATAAAATTTTTTAATTTTTATCAATGTTTAATGGATCAACTGTTTTCAAATATCAGGTTTGATTTTTCATCATTGTCAGGACCTTTAAAAATAAACATAGAGTATGTTTAATTTATTTTATATTCAACACATACTTATTCTTTTTGGTCGACATTACAATTTGTTCTGATATATATTAAATTGATAAAATATATACATTTTTTGTTTTTTTTTCACATTGAGTGATTTGGTGAGACTGCGGCTCTTCGAGGTCTATTTAAAATAACCTTCATCCCAGAATATAAAGAATTTTAAAATAAGATTATTTGAAAATTTAGCGAAAATAAATATAAATTAGACATTTTTATCTTGGTTTTATATTTCAATTTAATTATTTATTAAAATTATATGATTTTATTTTATTTATTGGTTAGAAATGTATATGAAATTTTATGTCAAATGTAGCGCGAAGTAGGGCAGTGGACGACCCTTGTCCGTGTTGTAGCGTCTCTTGTTGTCGCCCTTGTAGCGGTAGCGTCCAGTGACACCATAATACGTAAAACATAATGTTATTATGTTCAAAAATTAAAATATTTGCTCAGGGGCCCACACCTTGTGGGTACGTGGATGGCGATCACGAACAAAGAAGAAGAATATTTTTATTGAAAGGTAGGTTAATTAAATTTAAAAATTAATTAAGACGTCAGATATTTAATATAATATAAAATTTAATCTCTTGGTGATCGATTTCGCTTATAAAGCATTCTCCATATTTTTCTCTCCATCAACTTTAAACAAATGTTAATTTTTACAATATATGTCGACTAATTTTCAAAATTTCAATTATATATAACGCTGGCCTGAGGATGCTTTATAAGCGAAATCGATCGCCAAGAGATTAAATTTTATATTATATTAAATATCTGACGTATTAATTAATTTTTAAATTTAATTAACCTACCTTTCATCATGTACACGTCAGAAATAGAAGAATATATTCAAAATATTTTTATTCTATTACGTTAAAAAAGTATATTAAAGAAAAAAAAAATTGGTAAAAATGTAACTTTTTCACTATTTTGGCAAATTTTGGGGCTTATGAGTGACAGGAAGATATCAAATTATCTAAAACAAATTAAAACACAATGTTTTTAGGCTCTTTTTGAAGACGTTTCAAACTATTACATCTTACGAATATCTAATTCAAAAATTAAAAAAATAATCGCAAAAATGAAATTTTTTTTTCATATCTTGTCTAAATTTAGGACCTAAGCGTGGCCGGAAGATTTCAACCGATTTTGATACTTTTTTTTCTTTTCTTTTTTTGTCTATATAATTCGCAACTTTTCCGCGCTATTACAACTTCGAAATAAAAAAAACAAATGAGTTTTTTCGGCTAATATATATACCAAGTATGTAGACCTATAGGCTATATAAGATTCGACTTTCGAATGAATAGAAAAACTGCAATGTATACAATATACTGTGTATGCATCATTAAAGAAATTTTAAAAGTGAAAAAAATTGTAAAAATTGCGCAGTAACTTAAGTATTAATATCCCTTTTCAATTTTCATAAAACATTTGAATACGCATTTATTGCAAGATCAAATGAAAAAAAAATCCTTGTGCATCTAATGAATAAAATTAACATGCAATATTAATATGAAAAGAGAAAATATGAATTCAATTACTAATCCTTAAAAAAATATAATTAGAATGTACTAATGAAAAAAAAAGAAACAAAAATTTACTTGAAATGATTTCATTTTCTATAAACAAATTTTTTGTTTGTTTACGTGAATAATTTGAAATTTCACTTTAATTTTTAATTAAATAAATATAGCGCGGTTTTTTTTGGCAATAAAAGCATCCAAATAAATGGTTTGGTTCTCGACCAAAGAGAGAGAGAGAGAGAGAGAGAGAGAGAGGGGGAGAGGATGGCATAAAGGCAGGAAGTATGCCTCCTGAACAAAGACGCGTGCTCAGAAGGTTTCCTCAAGGAAATCTAGACAGTCAGTACTGTTAAGTTGGCTCTGAAAAAAGTTCAACGCACCGGAACCGAATTCCCATCGGCGAGGACATTTTTTATTTAGTTATTTGCATCGATTCATAATCAATTTTTTTATTTTTATTTTTTCTTAGAAATTAATTTAAAGGTGAATTCTTCTCGGATTAGGAACTGGTTCACCTTCGATAAAAAAAAAAAAAAAAAAAAAACCAAATCGAATGGAAATATATTTTTTTTATAAAAGCAACAAATTAGATAACTTCACACTTTCTTTTAATTTAATTCAACTGTCAATTTCATTATAAAAAAAAAGATCCAAATGTTAAATCTAAATAATCGAAATTCTATTGTTGATTAAAATAAATATATTTCTTTTACATTAGTTAATTGTTTTTGTTAAATAGTTATCATAAATTGCATTAAGCCAACCTCGAGCAATCAGCGGGAAGAACCCCGGTAGCCATCGGTATAATATAATTTAAAAATTTATATAATAAAGTTAATAGCCTCAGTAGCCGAAAATGGTTTTAAAAAATCTGGTGTGCTGGTCGCACAGCATACAACTTTCGATTACCGAAGGTGATGTGTCTTTTCACATCAGATTTTTTTTGGTGTCGAGATATATTTAGTTTCCACCGATATGTAAAATTTATAAACATGGGAAAATATTTATATTTTGTTACCATTTCTCCTAAATTTCCTATGAAGAGTACAAGAGTAAAGTGTGCTTCAAACAATTTTGAGAGCAAAATGACATTTGAAAGAGCATCTAAAAAATAATTGATTTTTGAATTTTAATCAATAGAGCGAAAATTAATCTAAATATGATTAAAAGTAACCTTAATCTTTTCAAATATAAATTGAAAAAAAATTTTTGAAGTTTTTTAAATTGACCTTGAGTGCAGAAATAACCCTGTTTTTGAGTGAAGGAAGATTGATAGGTAACTCAAATGACCAACTCATAAATATATTTAGGGATTATCTACTCTCCAAAGCAAACTACCCATACTCCGGTTAATTTCTAAATCAGACAAATAATCAGCTTTTTATTAGTTGCTCTGTCCTATTTCCTGAGCAAATCACTTTCATGAATGGTGAGATAAAGACCATGAATATTCATTTTGAAATTATGACTTCCGTATGTTGAAAAATTTAAAATTTATTTTAAAAGACCACAACATATGGTGTTTCGGATGTAATTATTGGCAAATAAAAATATTTGTTGAAAATTTCATTTTTATTTTAGACAGCCTGTATAAACGGAAAAAGGAAAAGGGATCTCGGTCAGACAATAATTACTGGAGAAAATAAAGAAGAGAGTCAATAATTGAAATGTTATCGAACTCTAATAAGAAATAGGAATTTAATTTATTTAAGAAGGAAGTGATGTTCTACTTTTAATGAATAAATTAATTAATATTTCGCCATTTTTTGAATATTTTCGAATATCAACCATGAAATCTGCATGAATTTTTGGTGTTTCGAAAATTCATCACAGTCAATTTATGGTGGATCAATTAATTTACTCTTTCGTATTTGAAGTTATAGGCCTACATGAACACACTGCATAAAACTCCTGAGTCAGCTACTTTTCAAGACATTGTAATATTTTTAATTTTTGGACAAAGCCCGCCTTAAATATCCTCACGGCAGATGTATTACTTTATGTAAAAACCAGAGCCTGTTTATCCACCATATACACTATTTATTTGCAAATATTTTGGGTTTCAAAACGACACCCATCATCAGTGAAGAAAATAGTTTTGGTGCACTATTAAAAATAGTCTTTTTGGGATCTGAGATTCAAATATGTAAGCTTATTATTAACTATATCAGGGTATATTTAATTTAACTCTTAATAGCTTTCGCCGAAATTCCGAATAACAACAATCAGCAATTAAAACGAAATCGGTGAGTGTTGCATTCTTCTTTATAATACAACAACAATAAAATGAAAGTTGTATTTTTAATTTCTTTTAAGGTGGCCTTGTATACCAGGGAGTCCGATAACTTTATTTAAGCTATTTTGGATTCCAAATGTCTTAAATAAGCGAAACAGGCCAAGAATTATCAATATTAGTTGCAAGAGGTTTGTTTAGTTAGTTAGTATTTTGAGATGTTACTGTTAAATCATATAAATATTGCATTAGGCTTGAATAGGATGGTTATTTTTCAAAAATCTAGAAGGCACCCAGATGGGTGCAAGACTCGACTCCGGCGGGCCACTTATGATAAAGCTCTATAATCGGTTCATTAGAGAAAGCCTTGCAGGGATCTCTCAGATTAAGTTTGGTTAGATACTTAACCGTCCAGTTCGAATTTTCGATTCATTATTCCTTAAAATTTATTTTTATTTTTGAATGTGTAAAGCCCGGAAATAAAATTTTTTTAAAGAAATAATGGGCTGAAGATAAATGAGTCAAACTGAACGGGTAATAATCATCGAAGGAACTGATATCCACGACAAAACATATTTTTCGATCAAGACGGATGATTTGACAAAGTTCGTTGTAAATTGAAAACATTCCATAAGCGGATGAATTGTAGACTCTGATTTCCGAGAATGCTTTGTTTTTGTTAAGTAGATTGGGATTTTTTTTAATTTTTCTTTGTGGAAAAGCGAAAACGACATTGATGATTTATTAAAATATATTTTATTCAGGCAAACATTTGCATTTTTATCAGAAAGTTTTTATTCTTATCGCGATATTAATGATAGTAAGGCTCTATTATAAATATATTTATGAGGTAAGGAGTTTTGTTTAATTACCTAGAAAATAGAAAAAAACAGCATTTACCTTGAGAAACAAGACAGGAAGTCTTATTTTCCATGTATTGTATGTGCATTTGTGTTTATTTATTTGGTTGTTAATAATTATTTTCAGTAAATGAACCTAATTTACTCTATTCAACGTTCATCTAAGCTTATTAATTATACATTTACATCAATATTGCCAAGGATTTTGAAGTATTGTATTAGAATTACACAAGGGCGAAGAGGGAGAATGCAAAAAGTCCCAACTACACGATTTTTTTTTAGCATAAGCTTTAAACAAATAGAAGGACAAATACACAGACAACAACTGATTAAGTAGGACTCGACGAGAAAAAAATGGGACAGGTCTGGAATAAATTTTTTTGAATTTTTTAAAGAGAAGGGCCTTGGTTATTATTATAGAGCATTCTCTAGAGAAGGGTATTAAAGAAATTAAAAGATAAGAAAAAAATCTGGTGACTCACGCACACAACTTTCTCTTCCTTCGGTAATCGAAAGTTGTGTACTGTGCTTGTCACGCCAGATTTTTTGTGTTGACATATATTTAGTTCCAGACAGTACGGAACATATGAATTCACACTGTGTCAGATGTAAAATTTATAAGTATGGGAAAATATTTATATTTTGTTACCATGGCAACCATTTCTCCTATCTTCCCTATGAAATACAAGAGTAAAGTGGTCTTCAGAAGATTTCAATCGCAAAATGAGAATTTAAAAAAAAATCGTTGGAGTAAATTTTGAGAAAATCGAAAAAAACTGAAATAGTACATCAGTAAAGTACTAGTATTCTTTGGTCGATTTTGATTAAAAGCTTATTTTTCCGGTCCCGGGTGGTGTTTAACTTAAATATAACATTTCAACCTCCTAGCTCAATTCCTTCATGCTTAAAATTGAACACACACACACCCACCACACACACCCACAGACAGACCATGTCGCGAAAACCACTTTTTTGGATTCAGGGGACCTCAAAACGTGAAGATCCATCAAAATCTCGACATCGAATTTTTGACATGAATCCAATACTTTCTCTCTCTATATATATTAACATATATATAGAGGTAAGAGAAAGTAAAAATATTAGGGAGCCTAATAACGAGAAAAATTAATTTAAGAGAGGGAAAATCAAGAGTCGCGGGAGCGACTCGTCGCCGAGCTTGTGAAAAGCAAAAGAAAGCAAAGAAACTCTTAATACTACCATTTAGTTGATATTGCAATAGATGCCAATGGCCCATTGCATTTAGATGGACGAGTCGTCCCTAGACTATATTATCAAGAATGATTTTAAATCCTTAATAAAAGATAGGGACGTGAAAAAATTTTTTTGAGAAACTTTTCTCTTTCTGGGCGAATATCTCAAAAAGGTTTTAAGATATCGGAGCCAAATTTTTTTTTTATATTAAACTAGAATAAATAAGGATTATTTTGAGCACGAATTCAAAAAAAAATTCCAGTCCCAAAAAGAATGGCAGAGGCTCAAAGTTGAGAGTTTGCCGATTTCGGAAGGTCAAAAGTTAGTCTCTTATTTTTCCTTTTTTTTTCTTTTTTTCTTTTTTTTTTTTTTTTTTTTTTTCATTCTTTTCTTCAATTTTCAAATTTTTAGACAAAGCTACAGGTTTCCCTGCTGGACCGATTAGGATGAAATTTAAAATACAAATAGATACTATCAAAAACCCGATACCTTTGATATAAAATTTCATTTTGGATCAAAAGTGACTTTTTGAGAGGTATTCAAAATTTCAAATTTGTCCTATCTTTAACATGGCGAAAAGACAATTTTGACTATTTTGCTCCCTGATGACGTCATCTAGGAACATATATATTATTATTAGTAATTTTCATCCCTAATGGAACAAAAATTTTTTAGGATAGATCCATTCAGATAGAAATAGATTAACGTGATAAGAAGAAGTGCTACCAACATAACAAAAATAAAAAAGCTAAAATTTTATAAAATTTGGTGAAATCCTATGTTTATCGTTTCGAATGAATACCAAACGAAGTATTTACAATCTACCAACATAACAAAAATAAAAAACCTAAAATTTTATAAAATTTGGTGAAATCCTATGTTTATCGTTTCGAATGAATACCAAACGAAGTATTTACAATCTACCAACATAACAAAAATAAAAAACCTAAAATTTTATAAAATTTGGTGAAATCCTATGTTTATCGTTTCGAATGAATACCAAACGATGTATTTACATTCTACCAACATAACAAAAATAAAAAAACCTAAAATTTTATAAAATTTGGTGAAATCCTATGTTTATCGTTTCGAATGAATACCAAACGAAGTATTTACAATCTACCAACATAACAAAAATAAAAAACCTAAAATTTTATAAAATTTGGTGAAATCCTATGTTTATCGTTTCGAATGAATACCAAACGAAGTATTTACAATCTACCAACATAACAAAAATAAAAAACCTAAAATTTTATAAAATTTGGTGAAATCCTATGTTTATCGTTTCGAATGAATACCAAACGATGTATTTACATTCTACCAACATAACAAAAATAAAAAACCTAAAATTTTATAAAATTTGGTGAAATCCTATGTTTATCGTTTCGAATGAATACCAAACGAAGTATTTACATTCTACCAACATAACAAAAATAAAAAACCTAAAATTTTATAAAATTTGGTAAAATCCTATGTTTATCGTTTCGAATGGATACCAAACGATGTATTTACATTCTACCAACATAACAAAAATAAAAAAAGTAAAATTTTATAAAATTTGGTGAAATCCTATGTTTATCGTTTCGAATGAATACCAAACGAAGTATTTACAATCTACCAACATAACAAAAATAAAAATCCTAAAATTTTATAAAATTTGGTGAAATCCTATGTTTATCGTTTCGAATGGATACCAAACGATGTATTTAATTTTTACTGTTTGGAATGCATATTAAAAGATCTATTCATGGGATAACTTAATATTTAATAAACAAAAAATTAATAAATAATATTTTCATGTAATATTTCACAAAAAGAAGTGAAATCTCAGCCAAAAAACATCGGAGATGCAAAAAAGGGGCGCCTCCGCATTATTTTTGCCTAGCGTCGAGGTGAAATCAAAAAAATGCGCCTCGCTTTTCTGATTTATATAAAAGCGAGGATATATGAAACAAATAAAATTCTGTAGGGGTTTTATTTAAGTGAAAATATTTCCTCGCTTTTATATAAATCAGAAAAGCGAGGCGCATTTTTTTGATTTCACCTCGACGCTAGGCAAAAATAATGCGAGGCGCTCCTTT
>JAKCPI010018973.1:0-22416 GCA_023213315.1 Euborellia annulipes | reverse complement strand
AACTTTGATTTCTGAAGATAAGAGAGAGAGGGGATAGAATACCCATAGCGGAAGAGTAAAGGCTCAAACAGACAGAACGCGAAATTCGCGACGCTCAGGCTACGCGCGCATTTCGCGACGAAAGACGTTTTTGCTAAGCCACACAGGCAGCGTTGTCTGGGCGTACGATCCGGTATTGTGTATATGTATATTTTTCATTAACATCACTCATCTTGATGATAGTTCGCCTGTTCGCGCGAAGGAGTTGTAAATTTGTACAACTCGAAAAAGCTGTCGCGCGAAAGAGAGCGTTTACGCCGCGTAAGTTCGCCCCCTGTGTGACGGGGATGACACAGTCTTGCCTTATACAACATTTCGCGCCCTTTCGCGGCGTTGAAAAAACGCCAAGCGACGCGAATTTCGCGTTCTGTCTGTTTGAGCCTATACTTAAGAAAAAATCACCTCTGTATCATACATGTATAATAATGGATACTAGACGCTCAGCCCGCCATCGGTTGGCCGGGGGGGGGGAGTTTTTTTTTAAACATTCACACTTTTTTCACATTCGCTTTTTGGTATCCAAATGCCTTAAATAAAATCATCGGACTGCCTGGGGTCCGAACCCGCGACTTTTGGTATACGAGGTTGGCGCACTGGCCCCCTACCCCGTGGGCGGGATCTATATGCTGTATATAATGCCGGGGTGTCTGTCTGTCTGTCTTTACGCATCCTCGATCTCTCCAAGAAAAAAAAATTTAATTATATAACAATTTGTATTATTTTTTATTTGAAAGATTTTATTATTTGATTATTTTAATTAATTTTAATTGGCTTTAATTTTTCATTATTATTAATTATTTGATTATTTTAATTAAATTCAATTAATTTTTCATTTGACCTTAAGGTTGTTCGGATAGTACATCGTAAGTCATAATAGAATCTAAATTTTTTTTTAAATAAAATTAAAAATTTGAATGCCAAAATTCCTTATTATAATTTAGTCGTGACCTATCATAGTTTATAATTGGATTAAGTTAATAATTTAATTACCAAAAATAATAAATGAATGACTTTCGACTTGAGCAGTATTTCACGTAATATAGAACTGGCAACATTGCATTCATCAACTATCTATTTTAAATATTAAACGCCTTAAATTTTATTTTATTTAATATATTACAATGTTTAATGCAAATCAGTTTAAACACAATGGACGATTTGCGAGAAAAAATATTGTAAAATTGAAAAAAAAATGTATCTGACATAGAGATAAGACACTTATGCTATGCGACGTTGCCAGGCTGGTCTGACTCTCGAGAATTCATTATTTTTAAATATTAGCGACTGTCATTTTGGAGAATTTTTTGACTTTCTTGTTAAAATATCTTTAAAAGCGGTCGGCAGAAACTTTTTGGTTTTATTTTTAACATATTCCTCGGAAGTGAATTAATAAAATGTAAGTTTTTTTGTTTTTGTATCATTTGCACAGATGCCTATATAATTCGATATGTGTGCGTTTCGTCGTTATTCCCCATAGGCTACATGTTAAATTTCAATTTTTTAAAAATTAATTACACGATAACCCTGTGTCAGATCTGCTTCAAAATTTTATTTTATACGTATTTGATAGTGATTAATAACATATTAAAAAATTAGCTTTTAATCTACCAAAGTGCTTTAATGTCCGAACAACCTTAAGGCAAGACAAAACTCAATGCTTTTCAATGGAAAAATTCAGAATTTTCTGGAATTTTTTGCACCTCCCCTTTTGAGAATATGGAGACCCGAGTAATTTTCCTGGACTCTCCATTATGTCTTCTATTAGACTGCATAATTTCGTTAAAAGGGAAGTTGGTCAAACAGCGTGACAGACGGACACATCGCTATTATATATATATATATAGATTATTCATTGATCATAATAAAAAGTTTTTTTTTTATTAAATTTGTAGGTTTAATGTAGCACTTTCTATGCAATTTGCCTCTTAAAAAAAAAAAAAAAAAAACGAATGTGGTTGGAGACGACGAAGTAAGTTTTTAAGATTTGAGAGAGAGAATAATGTTCATTTCGTTTTGTCTGTCTATGGGGGTAAAAGGACTCTTGGGTGAGAGGGGGGGGAGGGAAGGAGGGGATACCGAATGGGCCCCTAAGGAACAACTAAGATGACTAAAGCGAAGAACACGCCAGAGAGAAGAGACTTTGTTGCCAACTAAACTTGCAACCACACACACACACACACACACATACATTCAAAATAAAACCACAAACATCACTAACATTTCGAATATTTTTTTTAAATAATAAATTATTTGTAAATAAAAGTGTAAAATGGCTGTTATTTATTAATCTTAAGGAAGGTAGAACCGTAGCCAGGAGAATAAAAAACTATTTTTAATTTCTTTTGTATAAAATTGAAAATTATAAATATTATTATATTTTTATTAATCATGTTATATTATAAATGCTTCAATTGGAAAAAATAACGCACAGAGTGCTTTTCTCGTACACAAAAAGATGCCTTTGTCAATATTGCTCAAATATTTTATACTTGCCACAACAAAATACATGTGTGCTTTTTAACAATCTTTGGTAAGAAATAATGTTTTTTTTTACTTTCTCTTACCTATGTATTGTATATATGTAATATATATATAGAGAGAAAGTATTGGATTCATGTCAAAAATTCGATGTCGAGATTTTGATGGATCTTCACGTTTTGAGGTCCCCTGAATCCAAAAAAGTGGTTTTCGCGACATGGTCTGTCTGTGGGTGGGTGGGTGTGTGTGTGGGTGGGTGTGTGTTCAATTTTAAGCATGAAGGAATTGAGCTAGGAGGCTGAAATTTTATATTTAAGTTAAACACCCCCCGGGACCGGAAAAATAAGCTTTTAATCAAAATCGGCCAAAGAGTACTAGTACTTTACTGATGTACTTTTTCAGTTTTTTTTCGATTTTCTCAAAATTCGCTCTAACGATTTTGATTAAAATTCAAAAATCAATTATTTTTTAGATGCTCTTTCAAATGTATATTCTCGTTTTGCCCTCAAAATTGTTTGAAGCACACTTTACTCTTGTGCTTCATAGGAAAGATAGGAGAAATGGTTGCCATGGTAACAAAATATAAATATTTTCCCTTACTTATAAATTTTACATCTGAATTCAAATATTCCCTACTGCCGGGAACTAAATACATGTAGACACAAAAAATCTGGTGTGACAAGCACAGTACACAACTTTCGATTACCGAAGGTAAGAGAAAGTTGTGTGCTGTGCGCCAGTCACACCAGATTTTTATTTGTAAAAAAGAATGTTATTTTTTTGTGTAAAGCAATTTTTTTTTTAACTTAATTAAATGGTCGTCGGAAAACCCATTTGGCCAATGGCAAAGTAAGTGTGTTTCAGATATAGGAACCCGAGAAAAAAAAATTTTTTAACCGGGGCATATATTTGACTTCTTATTCTCTGAGATCCTTATACACTGGTTCACAAATTGTAAATGTGAACAGCGATTCTGGTCTCAGTGGTAAAGCAATTTTAATTTCAATAAATGTTTGTTGACTTCAGGTCCCGAAGAAGGACGCGATTGGCGTCCGAAACGTCAACCAAAAGAAATTAAAATAGTTTTTTATTCTCCTGACAGCAGATCTGCCTTTCTTAAAATAAATTATTTGTAAATTTTGATTGAATTTAAAATTCAGTTCCGGGTTGACCGAGCTGGAGCTCGTTTTTTTTTTTACTTTCTCTTACCTATGTATATATGTAATATATATATAGAGAGAAAGTATTGGTTTCATGTCAAAAATTCGATGTCGAGATTTTGATGGATCTTCACGTTTTGAGGTCCCCTGAATCCAAAAAAGTGGTTTTCGCGACATGTTCTGTCTGTGGGTGGGTGGGTGTGTGGGTGGGTGGGTGGGTGTGTGGGTGGGTGTGTGTGTGTTCAATTTTAAGCATGAAGGAATTGAGCTATGAGGTTGAAATTTTATATTTAAGTTAAACACCCCCCGGGACCGGAAAAATAAGCTTTTAATCAAAATCGGCCAAAGAGTACTAGTACTTTACTGATGTACTTTTTCAGTTTTTTTCGATTTTCTCAAAATTTGCTCCAACGATTTTTTTTTAAATTCAAAAATCAATTATTTTTTAGATTCTCTATAAAATGTATATTCTCATTTTGCAATTGAAATCTTCTGAAGACCACTTTACTCTTGTACTCCGTAGAAAAGATAGGAGAAATGGTTGCCATTAGGGTTGGTCGAATCGATTTCGATTTTAATCGAAAATCGATTTTGAGCTTCGATTTTCGATTAAAATCGAAATCGATTCAGTGTTTTGAAAAAATCGAAAAAATCGATTTTTGACGGCCGATTTTCGATTTTCGATTTTCCAAGAAAGTGGTTTTTGCGACATGGTCTGTCTGTGTTCAATTTTAAGCTTGAAGGAATTGAGCTGAGGTTGGAATTTTATATTTGTTAGTTGTTACTTTACTGAGGTAGTTTTTCAGGTTTTTTTGATTTTCTTAAAAATAGCCCCAACGATTTTGATTAAAATTCAAAAATCAATTATTTTTTAAATGCTCTTTAAAATGTATATTCTCATTTTCAAGTACACTTTAATCTTGTATTTAAAGATAGGAGAATTGGTTGCAATGGTAACAAAATATAAATATTTCCCCATTATTTTAAATTTTAATCTTGAATTCAGCCCTCGGGGTTTGGTGTAGAGATTAGCATGCTAACCTCGTATACCAAAAGTTGCGGGTTCGGACCCCAGGCAGTTCGATGATTTTATTTAAGCCATTTGGATAGCAAATGGCTTAAATAAGAATGCCTGGACCCCTAATATGTACGAGTATATTAATCAATAACGGATATCGTAAACGTCTTATACGGTCTGAGTTGCCGAAAAGACTGGGAATGTGTGTGTGAGTGTGAGTGGGAATGAGAAAAAAGTGTGTGTTTAAAAAAAAAAATCTTGAATTCAAATGTACCTTAAGCTTACTGTCGGAACCTAAATATATGTCCATACAAAAATCTGGTGTGACAAGCACAGAACACAACTTTCGCTTACTGAAGAGAAAGTTGTGCTCTCCGACAAGTTCCACCAGATTTTTTAAGAAATATAAAAGCTGATGTTTGATTCTCTTGGTTTGTTAAAACTTACGCTATAAAGTTAAAACTTAAGTTATAAACACTAAATATGTTATACCATATACAATGTGTTGGTCTTTAAAGAAGTTATAAAGACTGAATAAATTGATTTGGGCATCAGTAATGCAACGTTCTATTTTTTTTGTTCTATAAACCGCTTGAAAATCGTAAGCAGAACTTTAAAATCAACTTATGGGCATAGCGAAAAATTTTTTGTAAAAAAATCGAAAATCGATTAAAATCGATTTTTTTAAGGCAAAAATCGATTTTTTTAAAAATCGATTATTTGGTTTCGATTTTAAAAATCGAAAATCGAAAATGGATTCAGCCTCCGAATCTACCAACCCTAGTTGCCATGGTATCAAAATATAAATATTTTCCCATACTTATAAATTTTACATCTTGAATTCAATTGTACCCTACTGTCGGAAACTAAATACATGTCGACACAAAAAATCTGGTGTGACAAGCACAGTACACAACTTTCGATTACCGAAGGTAAGAGAAAGTTGTGTGCTGTGCGCCAGTCACACCAGATTTTTTTTTTTGTAAACTCTCTCTGTCTACACCCAAACATATTTTATTTTTTACAGGGGTGACAATCGCTAGAGGTCGACTTCTCCCTTCATCATCGACCTTGTCGCTTGGGCACCCCATCTGAGAGCACTTCGAGGCTTTTCGTCTCTCTACTTAGTAAGTCATGACAATCAAATTTTTTCAATTTATTAGTTCATATCTCAAATATTAATTACATTTTCTTGTAAAGGTCTCCTCTCTCTTTTAAAATCTCTCTCTCTCTCTCTCTTTTTTTTGGCTCAGCTTCCAAAAGTTTATTTTTAATGTGACTGTATCTTTTTTACTTTCTCTTACCTATGTATATATGTAATATATATATAGAGAGAAAGTATTGGATTCATGTCAAAAATTCGATGTCGAGATTTTGATGGATCTTCACGTTTTGAGGTCCCCTGAATCCAAAAAGTGGTTTTCGCGACATGGTCTGTCTGTGTGTGGGTGGGTGGGTGGGTGTGTGGGTGGGTGGGTGGGTGTGTCTGTGTTCAATTTTAAGCATGAAGGAATTGAGCTACGAGGTTGAAATTCTATATTTAACTTAAACACCCCCGGGACCGGAAAAAATAAGCTTTTAATCAAAATCGGCCAAAGAGTACTAGTACTTTACTGATGTACTTTTTCAGTTTTTTTCGATTTTCTCAAAATTTGCTCCAACGATTTTTTTTAAAATTTAAAAATCAATTATTTTTTAGATGCTTTTTAAAATGTATATTCTCATTTTGCGATTGAAATCTTCTGAAGACCACTTTACTCTTGTATTTCATAGGGAAGATAGGAGAAATGGTTGTCATGGTAACAAAATATAAATATTTTCCCATACTTATAAATTTTACATCTGAATTCAAATGTTCCGTACTGTATCTTTTTTTTTTTTAAATATTTTGTATTTCCGGATTATGAATTGAAAAATTCTTATAACTTCTCTTTATATCTTTTAGCGTTCTATCATGGAATAATATTTCTAATTAACCTTGTATATTAGATAATATAAAAAATATTCTTCCCCTTTGTCATTTATTAATAAGGGACCTTTTTACTTTCTCTTACCTATGTATATATGTAATATATATATAGAGAGAAAGTATTGGTTTCATGTCAAAAATTCGATGTCGAGATTTTGATGAATCTTCACGTTTTGAGGTCCCCTGAATCCAAAAAAGTGGTTTTCGCGACATGGTCTGTCTGTGGGTGGGTGGGTGGGTGGGTGTGTGTGTGTGTTCAATTTTAAGCATGAAGGAATTGAGCTATGAGGTTGAAATTTTATATTTAAGTTAAACACCCCCGGGACCGGAAAAATAAGCTTTTAATCAAAATCGGCCAAAGAGTACTAGTACTTTACTGATGTACTTTTTCAGTTTTTTTTGATTTTCTCAAAATTTGCTCCAACGATTTTTTTTTAAATTCAAAAATCAATTATTTTTTAGATTCTCTTTAAAATGTATATTCTCATTTTGCAATTGAAATCTTCTGAAGACAACTTTACTCTTGTATTTCATAGGGAACGATAGGAGAAATGGTTGCCATGGTAACAAAATATAAATATTTTCCCATACTTATAAATTTTACATCTTGAATTCATATGTTCCGTACTGTCATGTCGGGAACTAAATATATGTCGACACAAAAAATCTGGTGTGACAAGCACAGAACACAACTTTCGATTACCGAAGGTAAGAGAAAGTTGTGTGCTGTGCGCCAGTCACACCAGATTTTTTTTTTTTAGAAAATTGAAAAAAAAAACAACTAAAAAAAGTACATCAGTAACTAGCACTCGAAGTTTTTTAAAGACAAGTAGGATGTGGTATCGATAAAAAGTATCGATACTTGTACTTGATATCGTTTCGAAAGGAAAGTATTGATACCAATTAGTATCGAGTATTTCTTAACATTTAAAACCAAGAGGTGGAATATGAAATATAAATTCTTTCCATTTTATATTAATTTTATATTTTATAAAATAAGAAAAAAAAAGAATCAATAGAAAGGATTGATTCTATTTTTATTCTATATTTCATAAAAATAATTTAAAATACAAATTAGATAAAAAAAAAATTAGAGAAAAGTTCACTTCTTTTTGTCTCGGACTGTCCCAAGCCAAGCGAGGGAAACGCCACTTGGATCAACCAACAATCCCTCTTTGTTATTTCAGTTTAATTAATCAAAAGATGGGTTTACCTGGTGATATCGAGGATGAAAAGAAAGGAGCAGGCATGGAACACTCAGGCGATGTGTCGGTATCGTGGATTGGTGAGGAAGGAATCATAATTTGATGAGATAAGAATAAATACATGTAACACAATCACAAGCTTGAGGCTTACTGAGGCGGCGACGACAGCGCTGCCGCCGCCGCCGCCGCAGTCGTCGTCGTCTTCGTCTCACAACCGAACAAAGCCGAACTCTCCCGAAGTGCAAGTGTATGGGTAATTGAACTAAACCGGTTTGATTGTTGGATCTATTTTTAATTTCAATAATTAAAATTATATAAAAGAGAAAGATAATTTTTTTTTTAATAAATAGAATAAATTGAATACGTAATGCATTTATAATATTTTAAATGAATAAATAAATAATAAAAATAAAAAAGATTTTATTTTATCTATAAAAAATGATATCTCTCTTGTAAGCTCAAAATTAGCTTTCTCTTTATGAAAAACTAAAGCCATTTAATTCTAATAATAAAATATTTAAACCTCTCAAATGAAAAATAATTAGGCCTACATTTTTTTTTCTTTTAACTTAAAAAAAAATAATGAGCTATTCCCAGGAGTCGAACTCATGTTCCCTAATACCGAAAATTGCTCCAAGCTATATACAGTAGTAGGTCTAGTATAGAAAATATTATAATTCTTGAGATGTTCGATTAGTGATTCTGATTGCCAAAGTGATGTGATTTTAAATAAAATTTATTTTCTAATCACTAGGAAAATAGTTGAGGCCAGGATGAATATTAAAATTTTATTTTAATCAAGAAAGTGGATTTTTTTAAAATCAATTTTCATAAAAATAGAGAATTTTTCAAATTTCTTTGATAAAACTTAAAAAAAAAAAACCTAGGATTGAACGTGGGTTCGAATCCCTTTACCACGGTAAAAGAAATTAAATTAAATTGAAATATTTCAAAGTTTCGTTATTGTGATCTGAGTTTTGAACCAGGGAGTGAAAAAATAATAAAAAAAAAAAGATGTTCTATTATTGGAGTCGGTGCAAATTTGTTTATTTGATCTCTCTCTCTCGTTAATATAGCAAAAAAAAAAAAAAAAAAAAAATCAAAAACAACTGGCGCTTCAGGCCTTGTCTACTCACTCTCACATATACTCCCTTTATTTTTCCTCTCTTCCATATAAAATATGAAAAGGTCATTTGGATAAAAAAAATCCGGTGTGACTAAAAGCATCAGAAACAATTTAAGCTAACAATAAGAGAAACTAATGTGACTAGCCGTGCCGCCCGCTTTCGGGGGGTTACCATAGAAACCATTTCTCATATTCTTCCTAACAAGTACAAGAGTAAAGCGAAAGATTTCAATGGCAAAATGAGAATATACATTTTAAAGATCATCTAAAAAATAATTGATTTTTGAATTTTAATCAAAATCGTTGGAGCGAATTAAAAAAAAAATCGAAAAAACTGAAAAACTACATCAGTAAAGTACTAGTACTTTTTGGTTGATTTTGTTCAAAAGCTTATTTTCACGCCCTAAGAGGCTGTCTAACTTAAATATAAAATTTCAACCTTCTAAATTAAAATTTAAATATACAAATTAAACACTAGGTTATTTGTTTCAAAGGTTTTATTAATTAAAAATTAACACTTGATACGTATTTCGACAATTCCTTGTCATCATCAGAAGTGATTACATTCTAATACATGAAAGTAGATACAGCATATACTATATATATTCCCTCAGTGGTTTGCACATGAAAAAATCCACCGTGATTGTTGAATGGCTTTTAATACAAAAAAATTTTATCATTAACACACGCTTCACATTTGTGTAATTTGATGCACTGAAGATGGATTGCGTAGGCATTCCAAAATATTTGCAAAATAAATTATTTTAATTGTGGAAAGTAACCGCTGGTGTATATTTTCTCCATACCCATAACCTCAAATAGTTTATAAATTTTTCAAATTCAAATATATCGTAGTGTCGGAAACTTAATATATCTCGACACAAAAAATCTGGTGTGACAAGCACACTTGAAGGTAAGAGAAAGTTGTGTGCTGTGCTACCAGTAGTCACACCAGATTTTTTTATTCAAGTAAGGGTGCAGCTGGTGCTTAATAGTGCCTAATGTTAGTCCCAAGGGTGCCATGGGCTTCAAAAGGTAGGGAACCACTGCTCTAGCTAATGGGCGGAGATAGGCGGAAACACCCAAGGGCCACTAGTGAATGTGTGTGATATTCTAGATAGGTTTATGTCAATCTCGTTAGATCATAAACTTAATCTCGCTAGAGTGCTCTCAATGGTGTGTCTATTTGTAGATTGAGTCTCATATAGCACTAGCGATACTAAATCTAGCAAAAAAATCTACAAAACTAGCCGCTCAGCCCGCCTTCGGATCCTCTAATAATAGCTTATTCCCCTCTTGGTTGCGCCACTGCCTATAATTTTACAGAATCAATTTTAACCATTTAAACAAACCCTGTTTTGTCTCTATATGTTAATTTAATTTAATAAAAAAAAAAACGTGTTTTATTTTATTAGTTCGTTTTTTTAAGCTGAGTATTTGAAAAAAGTAAGTAAATAAATGCCAGGCTGATTTGTCTCTCAGGTCACGTGCCTCTCTTTCTCGACAGCCAATCTGAGAGAGGTTGGTTTGGTGCTTCAACATTCAGAGAACCTTCTTCTTCTTCTTGGGCGTTTAGATTACAAGCCTTCTTTTGCTATTATTATTATTCCCTCTGTTCAAATTGATTCCTTCGCTCATCTTCTTGAAGCTTCATTAGAACAAAGTCTTCTTCATTTACCTTACGTAACATATTCAATCAATTTTATAAATAAAACGAATGATTTTTCTTACTAAAATTAATAAATACAAAGAAAATGTTGCTTTATTAGTCGAGCCTTTAATGCAAATACACATTTTGAGGATTTCTTATTCCATAATTACGCTATTTATGTGTATATTTAAGTTAGGCATCCACAAACACGAAACCTTTGAATAAAATTGGACCAAGAACTCTAGAATTTTTTGACGTGACAACGTCTTACAAATCATGTGTCTATAGTGGCATGTTAGAGGGGCTTGCACGAAAAAGTTTATTGGCTTGAATAACTCCTCTGTCTTAAGAGGTATAATTATGAGAAATATACGGTTAGAAAGAATGAGTTTTCAGCTAAAGATTTCACCATTTATTTTTTTCCTATCATTTTATTTTACCGCGCTGCGGTAAATTCTAATTTGAAAGTTTAAACCCCTATAGATTCTGAACGGCTAATCAGATCAGACTAAATGGGATGTCATTTGGTGCAGAAAGAAAACCTCTAATAGAATAAATAAAAAAAATCCCGAGTAATTAACTCCAAAATTAATTTATTTTTCGAAAAACCTCATTTTTTAAGCATATGTCGTCCTTAATGGATAAAAGTTTGGCCCCACCTGTCATATATTGTTTCAATGAAAATGTTTGAACATGTTTATTTATGAAAACAAACTACTAGTAAAAAAAAAAAATAAAAACAATACTTTCTCTCTTTATATTTCAATATACTGTAGGTAAGAGAAAAAAAAAATTTTTGAAGTCAAGCAAAAGACGTTGTCACGTTAAAAAGCCACCGGCTGTGTAGAAGACACAGCTAACACCTAATTTTTTATTTCTATTTTTCAAGAATTTTTTCTATTTTCTCAAAATCATGGATTTGAACAATTGTTAAAAAAATTTTTTAAAGGAAATTTTATTTGTGAATATCACGATTATATTGGTCCAAATTAAAAAAAATGTGGTGTGACAGATCGCACAGCACACAACTTTCGATTACCGAAGGTGCGTGTTAAAATTCAAAAATTAATTATTTTTTTAGATGCTCTTTAAAATGTATATTCTCATTTTGCCATTGACATCTTCTGAAGACCACTTTACTCTTGTACTTCATAAGAAAGATAGGAGAAATGGTATTGTAACAAAATGTAAATATTTTCCCCCAAATTTTGCATCTGAATTCAAATGTATCGGGAACTAAATATATGACGACACAAAAAATCTGGTGTGACAAGCACAGAACATAACTTTCGATTACCGAAGGTAAGAGAGTCACACCAGATTTTTTTCAATAAATACTATTAAATTTATATTATAGAAATTTTAATAATGTCCATTTCCTTGGAAATATCCTAGTTGGCGTAATTAACTGCGCCAATGCCCATCATTTGGGGGCAGCCAGGTGGAATACCGTACCAAACGGTGAGACAACCACAACAATTCAGACGACGGTCGTGAAGACCACTACAATACCACCACAAAATTACTTTATATAAACAAATTCCACCGTACTAAGAAATTTGGCAACTCATTTCTCAATAAGAGTATGGAATAGGATTTTCATAGAATGTGGAAGTGTGGCACGATGCAAGATCAATTGGAAGAGCCATTTGATAGGGGAGCAGGCTTGGATTGCTGTGTAGGAGGGCGCGTCCCCCGGGATACGCTAATTAATTTTTTATAAGAATAAAGGTCGATTCACATTATACGTAACGTCAATGTCACGGAACGGAAAGGCAACGTTACGTCAAATCTGCTACCCAATCACACTACACCGTCAAGAACCGGCTGCCATTTTTTTTTTTTTTTTTGTTTAAGTGCAGTTGGAGTTGTTACTTCAGTTGTTCAGTTAGTCTTCATGCATTTGTCAAAATGCCTAAATTTAATAAAAAAGAATTAGCAATAAGTGCATTAATTTTAGACGAGGAAGAAAGATGTAATAAAAATAAAAGAAAATGGATTCAAGAAATATTTCCTTAAAGAAAGCTTGTTGGAGAATATCACACTTTATTTAAGGAATTCGAAGACGATGAAATTTCATTTTACAAATATTTTAGAATGTCGCAAGATCAGTTTCATTTTTAGATTGTAAATGACAAATACTTTGTTGAAATACAGATGCGTAGGTAGTTTGTGACTGTGACGGTCGGTTTTTACATTCACATTATTCGAACGGTTCAGGAACGTACACGTTCAGACAGGCACCGTCACGTCAAACTATTCTTTTCGAGAAATCCCACCGTCTTGCGACGTTGACGGTCCGTGACGTTGCCGGTAAGTGTGAACAGCAACATTAAAGATGCATTGTAGAATATTTTTACGTGATGTTGCGGTTTCGTTTCGTGACGTTGACATTACGTATAATGTGAATCGACCTTAGACTACCGGAAACTTCGAATAGCGAATTGTGCGGACAGTCACATCAGATTTTTAAAAATAAAATAATCTTTTTCAATCCCTTTATAAATAAAATCATTCTCAACGTTATTTAATTAGAAAGATTTAAACAAAAACAAAAAAGAAATTCCATTATAATAGAACAAATAAAAAAAAAGAGATTATTTATAAATAAATTAAGGAATTAAACAAAAAAAAAAAAGATTCCCAATCGAAATGACAACAAATAACGTTTTTGTTTTTTAATTGTTTAGAGTAAGGAAATATTTTTTTTTAAACCCTTCTACCCTCTCTAATCGATGAAATCCTCTCTCTGTTTTTCCAAAATAAAATATTGCATGTGATGAGGTTAAGCTTTGAGCATGAAGAAGAAGAAGAGATTGTGAACGAAGGGAGCAAGTTAAGCCTTTAAGGCCCTTTTTTTTCTTTCTTTCTTTAATCATGCTAATTTATTTTTTTTTTGTTTGTTTGTTTTATTTGAATGTCACAAAAATTTCAAAGTATATTTGTCCGAGATCTCATGCTTAAACAAATAATCCTATCAGGGTGACAATTTTGTAAAAAGAAAAAAAATCTCACCAAAGTACTTTCTTTTACTTTCGGTAGTTTAATGTGATTTACCGCCACGTAAGATTTTTTTTTATCGATTAGAAAGAGTATTAAAATCCAAGAAGTAAAATTTATAATCAATTAGAGATATTGTTACCATGGCAAATATACCCACACAGCACGGAATATTGCAATCTTGCTCAATGTTGACAATATTGCGGCAACATTGATGCAATATTGCAGCTCAAACAGCAATATTGCTAGTTTGGAATATCTCCGCTGCAATGTTGCCAAGATTCGCAATGTTTCTGCAACATTGCTGCAATATTTTGTGCTGTTGGGGTATTTCTCTATCTTTCGTTTGAAGTACAAGAGTAAAGTGTGCTTTAAAAAATTTTAAGGAAAAAATAAGAATATACATTTTAAAGAGAAACTAAAAAATAATTGATTTTTGAATTTTAATCAAAATCGTCGGAGCGAATTTTGAGAAAATCGAAAAAAACTGAAAAAGTGCATCAAAAAAGTACTAGTATTCTTTGACCGTTTTTGTTCAAAAATTTCGTGTCAAGTCCCAGGGGGGTACCTTATTTAAATATAAAATTTCAACCTCATTGTTCTTTTCGTTCTTGAGATATTTTGTTCATAGACAGACCATATCGCGAAAACTACTTTTTTTGGATTCAGGAGACCTCAAAACGTGTATATCCGTCAAAATCTCGACATCGAATTTTTGACATGTTTTTTAATTATTTTAATTAATGTTATTTGTTTAATTGTTTAATGTTATTTAATATATAGAAGTAAGAGAAAGTAAAATCAAACAAACATTATTTGAATTTTGTGTCAGATTGGGTTTAGAGGCGCTGCGATCGCTCATACAATACAGAGGGCGTGCATATCGAGAGGAGGCAATTTTCTCAACTAATTCAAATGAGATTGTCATAGATGTAACAACCTTTGGTAATCTTAACTGAATTGTTCCTGAAGAAGGTCGAAACGTTGTGATTTTTCCAAATAAACCACAGTTAAACCGAAAATCAATTTATTTTATTTGAACGATTTTATTCCAAAAAATTTCTTTTTGCTTCTCAGGGGGAGGTAAATAACTTAAAAATCAAATTATAATCTCTTTTATTTCTTGTGATTTTTTTTTTTATCACACACACAAATACAGATAATTGAGAGAGACGAATATTTTTGGAAAAAAAAACGTAGGCTATATTTCCATCAGAATTTCTATCTATATCAGGGGCGTATATAGAAATTTTTTTCGGGGGGGACCCGAACTCAAAAATTTTTCGGCGGAAATTTTTTTTTTTTAAGAAACTAAATTTTTTTCATACGAAATTTTTGCTGAACATTTTTTCTTTTGCGGAACCAAAGTTTTCCATCCTGCGGAAAAATTTGTTGCGCTGATGTCTGTATATCCCTATATATGTATATGTGTTTGGGAAATTTCGGGGGGGGCCCGGGCCCCCTCGGCCCCCCCCATAAATACGCCCCCTGATCTATATATTATTAAAATAAAGTTATATAAAAAAATTCCACAAATATTTTGATATTAAAAAAAAATAGTTGTATAATTTTTGTATACAGTTGGTAAAATTAATTAAAATTATGTAGGTAAAAAAAAAAAACACTGGTTGGTGTTTTTCAATATACATGTTTATTGATCCAAATGGGTATTTGTTGAGTGTATGCTGATATATAAATATCAAGTATATTAATACACATAAATCTATCACCTAGTGTTTTTGATGAATGAACGTATAAATAAATAAATAAATAAATTTATTACGACCCGCTTAGAGGCACTAGTCCTCGGTGGCTAGGTCCAACAAACTCAATACAAATTTAAAAACAATAACAAATACAACAAAACAAAGAAAAGGAAAAAATGTTCAACTCGAGTTCAAATCCATCTCATAGCAAAAAAAATTATCCCTACTCTGTTCTTTGCATGTCAGTCTCTTCATTTCTATATTTTCAACAGGCGTCAGACCGATCGACGGGCCGGCCTGATCTTTACCTTCCCGGTTGCAAAAACCATGAACCGCGGACCCCGCACCGCGTGATTTAAGACGAAGAAAGAAGATTTAAAAATGTCGGTATCGAAATATACCATAAGGAGACCAAAATTAACTAAATTTTTCCATCAATCCATTTTAAAAAGCTCTTTAAATTACAATTTGTAAAAGCCACAGCAATTTATTAAATTTAAAAAATAAAATAAAGAGAGATGTGTGTATTATTTGTTGGAATGAATGGCCGATGAATGAATGAATCTGACCCGAGACAGTCAGTGCAGAGCGAGTGCGTGAGTATGAGGGTGGGTAGGGATAGGGGAGATATGAGAAGGGTGAAGGGCTTGGCTCTTGGCTCAAGGGCGGCGGCTCAGGGCGTGGCTCTCTCCTCTCTCTCTCTCTCTCTCTCTCTCTCCCACTCACTCTCTTATCCTTATCCTTATCCTAATCCATAAGCCAATGTCTTGGGCATCGTTTGTCTCTATCGCTCTCGTCATTTATTTATTATATCTATCCAATTCTTTTTTTTTTATTAATTAAAAAAAACCACGTGACTTTCCTATGAAATTTAGACCAAACATCCCTTGCCTTTACTTTCTCTTATGTTAATATATAAAAAGAAAGTATTGGATTCTTGTCAAAAATTCGATGTTTAGATTTTGTTGGTTATACACGATTTGAGATCCCCTGTATCCAAAAAAGTGGCACTAGTACTTTGCTGATGTACTTATGCTTACGAACAAACTTTTTTGAATCCCAGAAAAATCAAATTATGCAATATAAAGTATTTTTGCGTACTTTATTGCTCTTGTAAAGTATAAACTACTTTATTATAAAATAAGGGTGGCAACCCTAGTTACTAGCCCAAGTCTTTCTCGAGTTTGTAAAAACCAGAACGGGAGAAATTCTTTGAATATACAAGAGAGGACGAACTACTCTCAATTTGATATGTTGTGTATATTTGTATTTATATATTTTTATTTATATGTGTTTTTTTTATCTCTATCTGCAATTCAATGTCATGGCGCTGAAGAATTTTATTTATACTCTTTGTATAATTAAGAAAATCTGTTAGAAGTTTTTCAATTGTAAAAATTTTAAAAATCTGATGTTACTAGTCTCACAGCTTTCTCTCTTACCTTCGGTAATCGAAAGTTGTGTTCTGTGCTTGTAACATCAGATTTTTTGTGTCGTGATATATTTAGTTTCCACCTATATATCAAAATTTAAGATGTAAAATTTATAAACATTTCCTATGAAGTACAAGAGTAAAGTGGTTTTAAGAAGATTTCAATGGCAAAATGAGTAAATTCATTTTAAAGAGCATCTAAAAAATAATTGATTTATGAATTTTAATCAAAATTGTTAGAGCGAATTTTGAGAAAATCGAAAAAAAAAAAAACTGAAAAAGAGCATCAGTAAAGTACTAGTACTCTTTGGTCGATTTTGTTCAAAAGCTTCGTGTCACATCCCAGGGGAGTGACTAACTTAAATTTAAAATTTCAATCTCCTAGCTCTTTTCGTTCTTGAGATATTTTGTTCAGTTCACAGACAGACACACAGAGAGACAGACCATGTTGCAAAAACCACTTTTTTTGACTCAGGGGACCTCAAAACGACCTCAAAATCCATAAAAATTTTTGATATGAATTCAATACTTTCTCTCTTTATATATTAACAAATATAGAGGTAAGAGAAAGTCAAAAGCATTCTATGCTCACAAATTTTAAATAATTTAAAAAAACGCAAAAAAAAATATTTAAAAATGCCTCAATTGTTTCGGACTAAACATTCAATGTGCCCTCCTGGAGCCCCTTAATAAGTCTAAAATTTGGAGTGAGAAAAAAAAAAAACACGGAAGGGCCTAAATATGAAGGCATGTTACACAGGTAGAATGTTGCTAAAATCTCCGAGAGCTGCATACTGCCCACCGAAGTCGGTTTAGTCAGCTAGTGTACTTTAAGAGTAAAGTTTTCGAGGAGTGTCAAAATCAAAATTAGTTAATTTTATAATCTAGGTTAGCTATTAGTTGGAAAATGGTCCCTTGGTGGTCAAGTTAATGCGTTTAATGTTCTTATACAGTATATATGTAGAGAGAGAGAGAGAGAGAGAGAGAGAACTTTGGCAGAGAGATTTCTGCGGTTTAGGACATAGAAAAGGGGGAGCGAGGGGGTGCCACTAATTGGAGGCAAATGGTAACTAAGGTGCTGAGAAGAACTATAAAATTAATAAATGTGAATAGCGAGATAGACAAAAAAAATTAAATGCGGATTTCTTAAAAAAAAAAACAACTACGACATCCTCCATATCACTGAAGAGGCTGGAATAAAGGAGCCGGTTAGAACCAAAAATAAGGATTAGTTCACTAGCTAGGAGGAGGAGTTAGAGATAGGAAATGATGTAACTTCACGGGGTGCCGGCAGATGGCTACGGCCAGAGGCCGGCTGGGTTTGAGGTATGTGTCTTCGTACACGTAAGCAACTCGGCGTAAATAAAAGGGGAACCCGGTGGAAATTTCAAATAATAATAATAAAGATACATAAAAATTCATAAAACAAGAGAATAAAATTGGTTAACAAATAGAATGATAATTTTATAATGAAGTATTAATTCTCTGAAACGAGTTGTCTGGCAAATTGTGGCACATGATTAAAAAAGACGAAGGCTGAGAAGAAGAACAAACACCAAGATCTATGTAAATAAATAAAGTCAAACAGCGCGGGATGGGTAGAAAAAATCCATCGGTATTAACGCCTATCCAACAATTAAATGACCAAATACAAAGCGAATCCTTGCTTTACCTTGATTAATCAAAACAGACAAAGACACTTTATTTCTTTTAACTCGGTCAAGGGATTCACTTTAAGGAATTTGAGAATCCTCACTTCAAGTGGTTGATCTCCATTTGAAAAATAAAATATATAAATTTAACACATACCTAACAAGTACGAAGTCGTAGAATGAAACGAGAAGTTTGCTTACCTGTAACAAAAAGAAAAAAAAAATTAATGAACAGTGAAATATTACAGTAATAATAACAATAATAATAAAATAGATGATATATTTATAAAATATTTGTTAATAAATAAGTAATTATAATATATTTAAAATTTAAAATATTATAATTATATATCGCGTATGTGACCGCGAATATAATTAAAATATTGATATCAAAACGCACTTGCATTCATTCTAAAGGTTGAAAAATTAAGGAGGAATAGGACGGAAGGTGTTACGCATGTTTTTCCCGCTAAGATGGCGTTGTGTGTCATTAAAAGTATGCCCAATGATGCCCATGATTTTTTATCAAGTAATTCAAAAATTTGTCAAGAGATGTCAGAATGGTAGCTAATAATATTTAATTTGGTTGATTTTCATTGATCTTTTAACAATAAATACTTTATAAATGTTATTATATATCATGTATCTTTTATAAAAGCATAAAAATATATAAATATAGGTCAGAAATTAGGCCTAATGCCAACAGTTCTTTTAAATAAATAAATAAATAGGTCAGAAATAGGCTAATACTATATCGGCTGTTAGACTAGCCTACCATCTATTACAAGAATGCTGAACTAATTTGACAGTTTTTTTTAAATAAATCATCTAAGCTTATTTTAAAAATTTCTTAATTAATATGTGATTAATAATAACAAAAAATTATTTTTTAAATTTAAAAAAAAATTAAAGATTATTGGGACAGATTGTTTTTTTGTATTTGTCATTAAAAAAATTATAGCTCGATGACCCAATAATCTTTAATTCATTAAAAAAAAACCGCATTGAAAAATTCTTTATAATAGTCTAGTTTTTTTTTTAAAGTACGTTTAGACGTCGCTCCTGAACCCCCTTAACAACCAAAAGAATTAAGTTTTAAGTGTGTAATGGCTAAAAATATCAAATAAAATTTACTTTAAAAGAAAGAGATTAAAAAAAAAAGCGTATAATTTTTTTAAAACTAATTTTGCAATTATCTCATTTTCTTTTTTTTTTGTCCTATTTTTCCACTTAAAAAAAATCATGAGTGCATCAAAGATCAAGGAGGCAGTTTTTTTAGATTTGCGGCGGCCCCGGGAGCCGCATTTGTTGGCTGGGCAAAGTCTGTTTGCATATTTAAACAGAGAGAGAGAGAGGTCGCTTTCTCTATTCTCACACCCCTGGGCTTCAAACTTTCCCTCTCAGGGGTGTTTTTTGTGTGTGTGCCATATATAGAGCAAAAAAAAAAAAAAGAAAAAAAAAGAATTAAAGGAAGAAAGTGACAGTTGACATAAACAACGCATGTCCTTCTTGCTTTGATTATTAAATTACTAATTTTTTTTTTTTTTGTATATATATAACAAAATTTCGCATTTGCTTTATTAAAGTTAATGTCGAAAAAAAAAGTGAAAGGCGACATCAAAATTAATAATTAGAAAAGAATATTAATAAAAAAATAGTGGTGTGAGTCAACACACAGCATGTTGTTCAGTAAACGAAAGTTGCGTCATGTGCTGTCACACCAGAGATGTGTTATAAAATTTTTTGGGAATTTAGTTTTTCCGACTATAGGAAAATATATTTTGTTACCAAAACATCCATTTCTCTTTCTTATGAAATACAAGAGTAAATTTCGAAACCAAAATGAGAATATACATTTTCAAGAGATTCTAAAAAAAAATCCGTTCGCACAGCACAAAACTTTCTCTTACCTTCGGTAATCGAAAGTTGTGTTCTGTGCTTGTCACACCCGATTTTTTGTGTTATTTTCCGCAAATATATAAGAATTGGACGATGTTATGCATAAAGGAACCAAGCGCCATTATGATTGAAATTGAGATAAGACCGCCATCTTGTAGAGAAAAAGAATCTCGCTCTTATTTCTTCCATCTTTCCTATGAAGTACATGAGTAAAGTGGTCTTCAAACAATGTTGAGAGGAAAATGAGAATATACATTTTAAAGAGCATCTAAAAAATAATTGATTTATGGATTTTAATCAAAATCGTTAGAGTGAATTTTGGGAAAATCGAAAAAAAAGTCAAAAAGTACATCAGTAAAGTACTAGTACTCTTTGGCCGATTTTGATCAAAAGGTTCGTGTCACGTGCCTAGCTTAAATATAAAATTTCAAATTAATTGCACTTTTAGTTCTTGAGATATTTTGTTCATAGACAGACAGTTGCGAAAACCAGTTTTTTGGATCCAGGAGATCTCAAGACGTGTATATATCCATCAAAAACTCGACATCGAATTTTTGACATGAAACCAATTCTTCCTCTCTATATATATATTACATATCGAAGTTCTAATTAGCAAAGTGTCTAACTCCACTTGTTTTCGAAAATCATTTTTTTATATTTTGTGTTGAAAAATATCATTCTCCTTATGCCCTGAACTGGGTAAGAGCGTAATTCAAATTTTTCAGTTCGAAAAGTTGCAGCACGAAAACTGTTTAACAGTGGCTCTAACAATGTCAATGAAATGTTTTTTGGCTCTCCTGAAAAATAAACAAAAATGGAGTTAGGCACTTTGCTAATTAGAACGTCGATATATACATAGGTAAGAGAAAGTGAAAATTGAATATAGAGAAGATAAGGGACATTTTTAATTGTGTCATGAAGTTGAAGAAGGAAGAAGAGGGGCGAGAGCCACTTTCTGCCTATAGTACAAGTTAAGTCCCACCCATGGGTTTTCTACTTGAGATTCTTTCATTTTTTTATAAAAGAAAATGAAAAAATTTTCTAAGTTTGATTCAAGAAAGTTTTCATTAAAAAATTTATAATATGTTTTTTAAAAACAATGAAATAATCACAATTAGAAAACACATGGGTGGGACTTAATATTGTCCCTCACTGTACATATCGCCGTAGCAGTAAAACAATGACGCAACTGCAACTTTTCGCCTTAAAAACTGCATAAGTTTCTAAATTAATGCCTCTATACCGTAAGTGTACAAGCACTCCCGGCCGCTAGATGGCAGTCACATCATTGCGCAAATATTAAATAAAAAAATTTTGGAGAAACCTTGACGTTTTTACAAAATCAATTTAAATACTACTTAATTCGGATTAGTGTTAGTTAAAACTATGTATAATTACTTCATATTTGCATTAAAATCAATAGCAATAAAATTTATTCACTTCTCCAAATCTTCAAATATTACCACTATATTTGAACTATTTTTACTATTATACGCCAGATTTCTCTGAGCCACGACCGCCCTTTTTTAATAAAACTCATGGGGTTATATAAAAGGTATAATAAGTGGGAAGTATTATAGTAGTAGATTTTATTTTATTATTGAGATAGAGATAGATAGAGTAGAGAGAGACAGAGACATTTGTCAATGGTTGGAAGAAGAATTTTTCTAAACTGTGAATGTCAGAAGCAGCCGCATCCCGATTTCAGTATTATATCCTGGGGAAAATGTGAAAAACGTCACAAACATTTTCTTTAAAAGTTGACTATAAATTAAAATAAAAAAGAGAGATATATTTTACAACCCTCTCTCTTTTTCTCTCTCTCGTTTTGAGAGAAAATATCAATTGATATTTATGAAGGGAGAGGAAATAATATTTTTTTATCTTTTCCTTCATTACCAAAGACAAAAGAAAGGTATTTCGGACAATTATGATGGAACCTTTCCATCCACTTATATCCAAAGGGTAAAATATGAAAAACTAGTATAGTGGGGGATTCAAAATTCAAATAGTAGAAAAATAAAGGCCAAGCTGCTAGGTTTATTTCTTTATAGAGAACCCACTCATAATGACTTCTGGCG